>JACEFZ010027707.1:282500-375000 GCA_014155875.1 Cepaea nemoralis | reverse complement strand
GCAAGGCTCCAGGTAAGGATGGGATTCCAATAGAGGTTATCAGGAGTTGGCAAGACACACTCACTATACAGATCGACCAGCTAATAGAGCTATGCTGGCGTGAAGGACAAGTCCCACAGGATTTCAAAGATTCAAGCATCATAACACTGTACAAGAACAAGGGCGATCGGAGCGACTGCAACAACTATAGAGGTATCTCACTTCTGTGTATTGTTGGAAAAGTATTTGCCAGAATTGTTCTGCGCAGACTTCAAGTCCTAGGAGATCAAGTCTACCCCGAATCACAGTGTGGCTTTCGACAGAACCGGTCTACCACTGATATGATATTCTCATTGCGACAAATGCAAGAAAAATGCCGCGAACAGAATCAACCACTGTTTATTGCCTTCATCGACCTCACAAAGGCATTTGATTTGGTCAGTCGTGAGGGTCTGTTCAAGGCACTAAAGAAGATTGGCTGCCCACCAACTCTTCTGTCCATTGTGGAATCGTTCCACACAGGCATGAAGGGTATAATCAAGTTTGATGGTGCAACTTCTGAAGAATTTGAAATCAAGAGTGGAGTTAAGCAAGGTTGTGTACTAGCTCCCACCCTCTTTGGAATATACTTTTCACTTCTACTGAAATATGCCTTTCGTGATCAGGATGGTGGTATATACATTCACTCACGCTCAGATGGCGGCCTCTACAATGCTCAGAGATTGAAGGCTAAGACCAAAATTAGGAGGGTACTGATCAGAGAGTTGCTTTTTGCAGATGATGCTGCAGTTACGACCCACTCTGAGGAAGAATTGCAATGTCTACTATCTGCATTCTCCAATGCTTGTTCTGAATTTGGTTTAACAATTAGCAAAAAGAAGACACAGATTATGTCACAAGGTGCACATGGGGTACCATCAATCTTTATTGACGACGCCGAACTAGAGATAGTAGACCATTTTACATATCTAGGATCAGTGGTAAATAGCAAATTATCCCTAGATCAGGAAATCAACATCCGGATTGGTAAGGCAGCAACAACAATGAACAGGTTAAGAAAAAGAGTCTGGGAGAACAGGAAGCTTACTGCCAAAACAAAAGTCCTTGTCTATCAAGCCTGTGTCCTTAGTACTCTTCTCTATGGCAGTGAAACCTGGACAACTTACTCACACCAAGAGAACAATTTAAACAGCTTTCATATGCGGTGTCTGCGAAGAATTCTTGGTATTAAGTGGCAAGACAAAATCACAAATACTGAAGTATTGGAAAGATCAGGTTGTGTGACAGTTTATTCCATGCTCAGTCTTCGTAGACTTAGATGGATAGGACATCTTAGGAGGATGGATGATGGTAGAATACCAAAGGATATCTTTTTTGGTGAATTACAGATGGGTAAGAGATCTCAGGGTCGGCCTCTACTACGATACAAAGATGTGTGTAAGCGGGACATGATTGATACAGGCATTGATAATGCACATTGGGAGCAAGTCGCCGCTGAACGTGTTGCATGGAGGGCAAATATCAGAAATGGAATAAAGTCAAAGGAGAAAATTATTGCAGAAAAGTCACACACCAAGCGTTTGAGACGTAAGATGGTGCATGATGGTGGAAATGACCACGTGTTCACATGCACCCACTGTGAACGGACATTTACAGCGCAAATTGGCCTTATCAGTCACACTCGCTACCGCCATAGTTAAAAGTTATTATGCCTTTTTAAAGCACAAACTATCGTCTGTCAAGACGGCAAGGTGCCAATGGTATATATATATATATATATATATATATATATATATATATATATATATATATATATACATATATATATATATATATATATATATATATATATATATATATATATATATATATATATATATATATATATATATATAAAACAAGGAGACAAACGACATTATTTGGTCATGCAACCAATGAGATAAGATGCATTGGGAAACATAATGACCGCTGGAAAGATCAATACGGGAAGAGATAGCGGCAAACCGAGAGCAATGATACTCGATGGACTGAGATGGTGGCATGGAGGAATATAATCAGTAGGGTTGATCCAGAATAACAAGAAGCGAGGCTGTTGAGAGACATACATACCTGCGCCAGCTGAGAGGAGGACACACTGTGATGAGTATGATGGTTGTAATGAAGAAGATGATGATGATGATGATGATGATGATGATGATGATGATGATGATGATGATGATGATGATGATGATGAAGATGATGATGGTGGTGGTGGTGGTGGTGGTGGGGATTATGATGATGATGATGACGGTGGTGATGATGATCATGATGAAGATCATGATAGTCAAGTGTTTCTTCTATTCTCTATTTTATTTCATTTTTCTGCAAAACCCTGTGAGTGTATTTCTCAACCCCGAGTTGAGAATTATTGCCATACAATTTTAACAGAAACAGAGAATTACCTGGCACTATAACTCGACACCCGCTCACAAAACGCTGATGTAAAGTTATGACTTAATCAATACAAGAACACTTAAAAAGCCGTGGAGCAGTCGATACTCCGCAAATCTTTTGCATATCAAATGTCAAAGGTTTAAATTATAAGTCAGGAGAAGTAATGGACCTCTGCCCACGCCGTGTGGCTTACTGGGTATTGTGAAGGCTCTATCTCATCTCATCTCATCTCATCTCATCCCATCTCATATCATCTCATTTTGTTCCTATTCTACCTTGCGGTGTCGAGGTGAAGTATAAACAGCGAGAGAATACCCATTTATGGACTTCATGTATCGAGATAATTAAGGATCCTCACTGGTGCTACGGAGTTCGTGCACTGAGCTGAGTTTCTCCACACTCAGGTTTGAGTTGGGAGGAGAACGGAGCACTTATGGGTTACACCCGTGTGCCATGATGTTGATCCATCGACTAAACTAAACTAAACTATGTATCGAGACTCTGCTATTGCCTCTGTCCATCGCTTACGTGGTCGGCTTCGTTTTCTGCTGTTATTTTATTCTGCACATCATTGCTTGTTGTGGTATACTGTCAGCTGATAACCTAGTTACATGACCAAACCATTTGACTTGCTGCCTTCTAATAAACCCTAGCGCGGTTATAAAGCCCCACTTTAGTCCAGATTTCTAGCTCTATGTATTAGACAAATCTGCACTGGGTGGGTCAGTAAGTGAAGAAACTGACAGGTTCTTGTACACACCTGATGGAGCTTGGGTATATGGTGCGTGACCCATAGTTTTACAGACCAATCGACACCTCGGTGGATGACGTATTCAATGTCACGCCGCCATTTTATTTGCCATTATATATCTCGTTACCCGACTTGCGTTGGTTTTTACGAAATGGTATGGATGCTGGTCGTTAAGAAAGCAATGGCCAACTACTAAGCGTATACTTGCCAATAGATCACAACAGCAAAGAATGCTGGTGTTGACTGCGACGTCCTGTAAAGGATATACAACTAACTGTTTTAACCCACTGTAAGCTGGGTTGGAGGGGAAGCCAGGCCATTGAAACAATCCCTGCTTCTATGAGAATTCGATCACATGACAGCCAGACCCCATGGTGCTAGCGCCAATTGTGTACGTTGACCAAACGTCACTCAGTGGCTGATGGCGTCACATCATACCCACCGCTATTACTTTCCGTGACATTCTCTGGTACCAATTTAAGACTAGGTCGACCTGGGAACCCGGCTTAATGTAAAATCAATCACCTGTCCTGATGTAGATTCGAACACATATCAACCGGGCCGGCAGGTAAGCGGTCGTAAACCAGATGGAAGCAGGCAGCTTTGCGCTAATTTAGAAGACATGAGCTTCGGGCTTTCGGAAGCAATGGCAAACTACTGGACGTAAAATATACCTAGTAAATCACAAGATGCCACAATAAAAAAACGCTGGGGATTTGCCACCTACTATAAAGGACATGCAATTAGATGTCATTGTACGCGGGCGAGTAAGCAAAGCTGTTAGAAGGCTTCAATGGTAATATTATGAGCACGGCGGGACGATGTTCTACGCCTGAGCTCGTCGCCTGCTAAGTGAGGCAAAGATTGGGCATCTATTGATCAGTGCTTGCAGGCATACAGCATCTAACGGCTCTATTACAGCACAGGTCAATAGCGGAAAACTGCTTCGGGACAAATTTATATTTGAATAACGAAGACACAAACAATAGCTTGCACGATATATTTATTGCCTGGCATATTTCGCTGCATCTCGTCAGTTACAAACTTCAGAAATCTCAGAATATAAACTGAAAAAAATAAGATAAATCCTTCAAGCTGAAATATGCAACACACATATTCACATAGTAATTTGAATTGTCTACCAGGATATTTTACAACAGACTATCATATATTATTTACTGTTCTTTGAAAAAAAAAAACTAAAAACTATTTGACTTCTTTATATGTCTAATCCATTCTCATTACATAGTTTTTTGTATTTGGTATACTCATTGATGGAGGTCCTGTTTGGGCCAATAAAAATTGTATCCGCATGTGTATCGTCCGTTTGTGTGTGTGTGTGTGTGTGTGTGTGTGTGTGATGTGTATGTGTGATGTGTGTATGTGTGTGTGTGCGCGCTCGCGCGCACGCACCATTTATAATATCAAGAAATATAACAATATATAAAAAATTACATCGTTTGGTTAAAGGGAGGCAAGCAGCATGCACTGTTTAGTCGACGGATCAACATCACGGCACACGGGTGTAACCCATAAGTGTCCGTTCTACTCCTAACTCAAACCTGAGTCTGGAGAAACTCAGCTCAGTGCACGAACTCCGTAGCATCGACTACAACAGCAACGGCGAGGATCCTTAAATACTTTGGGTAGATTTTTTTAACTCGGAATTTTGCCTGGGCAGCGCCGTTAGGCTACTCTTTTTTCGATTTCCAACTGCCAAGGGATATCTTACGTGAGCAACAATACACACGGGCGTCCGATCCCACTACCCAGAAACCAGGGAAAATGTTATTACTAGAAGTCCACGTGAAAAAAAAAACTCGGACCTTACCGGGGCTTGAACCCGGGATTTCCGGCACTTGAAGCGGACACCATACCTCCAGACCACGCAGCCGTTTAGCATAGACTAAATCAAGGCATGCTAGGTACACGGTTGGGGGGAGGGCATGGGGGGGGGGGGGTAGAATATCGATTGTACAGAGTTAGGGTGGATGAGGTTGGCGCGTTAGTGAAGTTAATAGCTAAATGCGCTGATAATGTGACATCATGAATTGAGGCGGATTCTATTCCTGGGCTGGTCGACTGCGAAAGTGAGCGAAAGATTGGTCACCTATTCCTCAATGCGCTCAAGCCTACAACATGTGATAACGCTGTCACGTCGCAGACCTATTGCAATAAACTGCCTTGGGACAAATAATAATAGTAATGATAATAATAATAATAATAATAATAATAATAATAATAATAATAATAATACAAACAATAGAAATGTACAGATATATCAAGGAATTACTGTTCGGGTGGGAAATTCAATTTCGAGGGAAAAACTGAGCGTGAGACAACGGCAGAGAGAAAAGAGTTAACTTTTAGCAGAACACAGTTTTACATGGTTGTGATGATGATCATGATGGTGAAGAGGATAATGCTATTGTTGATGATATTGATGATGATTGTGATGATGGTGAGATGATGATGATGATGATGATGATGATGATGATGATGATGATGATGATGATGATGATGATGAGCATCAAAATGAGAAAGATTATGAGCATATCACCTCTGAATAATAATAATCTTTATAAAACAGATGATTAACCAGGCCATGCTTAAACAAACACAGTTAACAATGGCATTGGACGATTTCAGATGCCCAAATAATATCGTATGTAGTATACATTATCTAATGTAATAAACCAACTATCATTGAATGTGGGAATGAGAGTGTTGAAATGTTATATAGAACCTGTGTTGTTGTGTGCTAGCGGATCATTCAACATTAATGAACAAAGTTAACAGCTTGGAAGCAACGAATATGCGGTTCGTGAGGCAGACCTTGGACTGCTTGAGTAAGTAACAGCAATTGTCTGGAAGAAGTTACCGATACTTGAACATTATATGTATCTATAAGAATAAGATAAACATTATTCTTTGGTCATGTGATAAGAAGAGAAGCACTGTAGAATATCGTGAAACTGAAAAATCAAAAAAATAAAATAAAATTCAATACGGAAAAGAGAGAAATGATCTGGATTGACAGAGACGATGGCATGGAAGAATATCATCAGCAAAGTTGATACAGAACACCAAGAGTTTAGATCTGTGGAAAGATGTGCCAGCTGGCTGGGGTGACGATGCATTATGCGAAGAAGTAACGGACACATTAAAATTAACAGATAACGTCATTAATTCAGTAGATAGGAGCATACGTGAATGCATTAATTGTCGATATGTAAACATTCAAGCGTGCAGAAATCGACACTTGTGTTTTATATGAGGTGAATGACTGTGTGTAAACAACTCATAGGCAACGACTGTCATATTTCCCCGGGAAAATGAGCAGGTAAATGTTATGTAAACGAAATGCTTGCAGTAAATTGCATGTAAAAGGAATGCCAAGTGCAGGAAGGGGTTAGATGTATGTCCAATCAATAAATTGATATTACCGCATATCGTCTATTAACTGATGTTACTGTGTATTGCAAGTGTTGTTTGTCCATCAAGAATGATAATGACCATTTATTTCATCCAGTGGGGTTGAAAGTATGGAGCCGTGGGTTCTAAGATGGCTAGGCTGGTTCTATGATTGCAAGTAGTATGAATCAGTTTCCTTATATGGGTTTGTGATGATCGTTAGTTAGTTAGTTAATCAACAGATGTTCCTTACTGCACATCGAACTATTTGTCCAAAAGTGCTCAGATCCTCTTCTCATTATCTCCCTCAGCGTGTAACGACTAGTAACACCAATCATGTGTTGGGTGACTATTCTTCTTTAGCATCCCGCAATGCAATTTGGATAGTTTGACATCGTGTCATGGAGGAACGTCGGTATCAGAAATGATTGGCAGCACAAGAGTCAGATGGCTGTGGACAGCCATACTCATCAACACCACAAGGCTGGACCATAAGACGTCATGCATTGAATCTTCCGGTAAATTATGTTATTATCGCTTATCCTGCGATGAGCCCCGAGTGGATAGTGTCCCTTTGTCCAGGCCTCGCTTGCCGTTAAGCACATGGGTCTTAAGAATGCATTGAAAAGTGTTACATAAAGGCCCTGTGTACATGGCCTAAGGTAAACTGAACAGATGGTTAGTTAGTTAGTTAGTCTTTCCTCTTGAGCCTAAGGCGGCGCATAGGGCAGAAGTCCTGTCTCTCCATGCTTGGCGGTTCGCTGCTACCTGTTGTAGATCTTGGATATTTACTTGGCCATTGAATGAGCCTTCTCTAATGATGGTTCTACGCAGGGTCTCTCTTGGTCTTCCCCGTTTTCTTTTCCTTACTGGTGACCATATGAGGGCTTGGTAGGGGAGTCTTCACTTGTCCATTCTGAGTACATGGCCGATGTAGTTCCAACGGCGTCTTCTTATGAAATTGGATACTGTATCTTGCTTAGTCTCTTGTCTTATTTGCGAATTGGTTCTGAAGTCTGTCCAGTGGATGTTTAGAAATCTTCTAAGACATTTGTTCTCAAAATTGTCTAATTTTTTATCTAAAGCTACCGTTGATTTCCAACTTTCACATCCATACGTTAACACTGGAATGACACAAGAGTTGAAGATTTTAAGTTTTGTATGTTTGCTGAGTGTCTTTGCACTTCCAGATGTTTGACAGTTTATTGAAGGCACTAGATGCCAGTGCGATTCTAGATGATATTTCTGGTGTTGAGTCAACTGTAGATGTCATTTTGCTTCCTAGGTATGTAAAGCTGTTGACTTTTTCAAGAACGTAGCTGTTCAATTTGGTGTCATCTGAACTTTTGGTAAGATCAATAGTCTTTGTTTTTGTGGTGTTAATTTGGAGACCAATTTGCCCTGAAACATTTTGGAGGTGGTTTATTTTCTCTTGGGCATCCGGGTGTGTTGAACTCAAAAGATGGTGCTAGCCCCATATTTGTATAGATCACTGGTACTCGGTAAGGTATGTGGTCAGTATCTCGCAGGCTATTTTTACTTCCAAAGATATTTCAAGGCACCCATTATAGGCCGGCTCGGCGTGGGAGGTCATGTCAGTCTTTACTTTAATCCGAATAAAATTAGGTGGAACTGCGGTAAAGCTGTGAGAGTGTAAACAATATAAAATGACACAAAGTAGTGCAGCTTTACATACCAGAATTAAGATACATACAGGACGTTGCGGTTTGTGAATGTGTTTGTCTGCTGATGAAGGCTAATCGCCGCAACGTCCTGCATGTGTCTTAATTCTGTTATGCAAAGCTGCACTACTTTGTGTCATTTTATATTGTTTACTTTAATCCGCAACGATGTGGCTCGAACCCTTGATCACGACGCCGACAGGCGAGCGTCTACCACTATGCTGCCGCAGCTCTCAAGTAATGCATTTTTGCGTTGTATCCGTGTTTGTTTAGTGTACCTTTGATGTTTTCTATCCATTATTTTCTTGGTGTTTGGCAACCTGTGCAGATTATTTTTCGTGTTGTTTTTCACTTACCATTAGTTGATCAGCTTTGGGACTCACAATATATCCAAAACATTTTCATTTATCCCCTATGGGTGAATTAGATGCATTCTGATATGCCTACCACATTTCTATTGTTCACGTTTCGTATTATGTTTATGCTGTTATTTTATAGCTACCTATTGCAGTTTATAGCCGACGAGCCAATATAATGGTATTAACGTTACGTTGGCATGAGTGAGGACGGATGGAGGTCATATGTCGCTTCTCGAAGTTCCATATAGGAAGGAAATACGGGTTATACATTATTTCGTGCAGTTCCGTGGGGTTTTCTCCATATCGCACCATGCCTCTATTAGAAAAGGTATTTCCTCGTTTTCGGCTGGATAATTCTTTTTTCGTTATCTTTGTATTTCTTCATAATTGCTTGAATTTTTCATCTAAGATTGTTCCACCGAATGGGAAAGTTAGTCCCATGACCAACCCTCTTTGATCGCCTCTTACAACCTATATGGTAGGATACAGTGTGATTCTATTCTTTGCTGATTTAAGGATGCCAGCATCACACGGACAGAATCCTACTTATTCGCCTCTTACGCCATGAGTGGTAGGTTGTAGAGGTAATACTCTTTAGTTCCCCCTGGGGTCATGATAACTGATTCAGTGACAAAGAAAACGTAAGTTTGGGCCAAACATGATACACAATCAAATGAACAAGTTTTTTAATGTAAATTTCCGTTCACTGAACACTGAACCTGCTGAAAATTCCCGCTAAACAAAACAGATAATACGATGGCCTTAATATGGGGATATACCGTCCTTCTGTCCAAACGGTAGGTCATATGTGGCGATATATATTGTTGTTTCTTGTTGTTTGCGCTCACTCGCTTTGAACTCAAGCGTAGTCCATACACACTGCTCCTAGTAGTGCTGGACTGAATTTTGCATGTGGATTAGCGATATCTATTAATTGTGCCACTCGCCATCAGGCGGACCCACTCCAACTTTAGAGGTACTGGTAATTTACGTTCCCAAGTCAAGGATAATAGCCCAACATTTTAGTCCAGCTGTCCGGTGTAGGGGTTGAACCCCTTACCTCGGCATCAGTACACCGGATATTTAAGTACACGCGTTCTTATCCATTCGGCCATGCTTACCTACTGGCGATATATTATTCGTCGCCACTGAATAAGTTAAATCACGGGGGATTTTATCCTATACTTCTCACGATTGTACGTTTCTATTATGTACCATTCTACAGACTTTTCTGTGTCGCATGTTACTATTATTGTATTCTATACTTTTCTATAATATAATTGTGTAAACTATACTTTTAAATGTATACGCTTTCAATTGTAACGTGTACATACTATACTTACAAACAACTGTTACATCAAAACAATGGTTATATCCAACCAGGAATCCGTAACAAAACAAAATAGTTACTGCTATATGCCAACCCGACATAAGTACTGTCAGCATGTTAAGATTGGCAGCCGGTGAAACACATAAATATAGGATTACACATTTGTCACACCAAAACTCTGAGAAAGAAAGACACATCCATGCATATTGTCTACAGAAAATCGTGCTTATTTGCAAGAATAGCGCTATTAAAACAACACCTGGACAGCGCGAGCAAGAATCAGATCGTGTATTTATCAAACAAGAATGCTATTTTACCGGGAAATCGAAACGTACAACAAGCATAATCTGACATGTGTAATCTGTCCAATTATGAAATCGAATTGTGTTACATGCAGCCTCTGCGTTTATGTTTTGTCTTAAGTGTGGAATTATCACGATTTGTTTCACCACCGTTGTTGTTTTTGTAGCATGTTAAAGTGTATTCTAATGACGATGGTGCTGTAAAATATATAAGACAATGCCACTGTAAAGTGTATAAGATAATGCCACTGTAACGTGTATAAAACAATGCCACTGTAAAATGTATAAGACAATGCCAATGTAAAATGTATAAGACAATGCCACTGTAAACATTGCTTTGTAAAGAATGGGTGATCTTACTGTAGACTTCGTTGTAAAACTATGAGAATAACCAATGGGAGTGATGTGGTTCGACATACCATCACATAACATGATATGTTTTAAAATAAAACGATACAACATAAGTTATTGTACCAACATAACCCTACACAGCTTTACACTCTAGAAAGAAACATACCTTAACACAGCATAACTTAACAACACAATATAAGACAACACAACATAACACAACACAACATAACACAACATAACATAAAGCAAAGTAACACTGCACAACGCAGCACATCGTAACAGCCACAGCAAAGGATAACATACTTGTAACATAACATACCGTAACACTATTGAATATAACACATTACAACATACCATAACACAGCACAGCACAGTCTAACCCAGCATAATACATTAAAAAAACATCATAATAAAGTACAACAAGATAACACAACACAACATAACACACAAATACAATAAAGTACAACAAGATAACACAACATAATACAACACAACACAACATAATATAACATAATTAATAAACCTCGACGTCGTCCAATCACAGACATTGCTACAAAATTAATAATAAAAATTATTGTAATTCTCAATATGCAGTGACGTCGTTCGACAAAACATAACGTAAAATAAAAAAGCAGAACACAACAAAATAGCATAATATTTATGCAAACACTAAAGGCACTCCCACATAAATAAAAACTGCAGTAACAAATGAATGCTATTCATTATCGACCTTCTGAACGGGAAAATCGTCGTTTCGAAATAGAAAGGCAGACGCAGTATAGACTCAGCTGTAAAGACTGAAGGTTGTGACATTATAAACATCGCTTTGAAAACATTAATGGAAGGAGCCCATTATATACATCCCTTTTATGGCTATCGGTTCACAACAGACATATTACTATAAGACTTCAAGGTAAACGCCGTAAATACGTATCTGTAAACACTAAACATAGTCCCATTATGGACATTCCCTTTACAACAAAACGTAGTCGCGTTAAAGACATTCCTTTTAAAATTAAACGTAGTCCCATTACAGACATTCCCTGTTAAACTATACTTAGACCTATTATAGACATTCCATTAAAAACTAACCTAATCACATTATAGACATTTCTTTTAAAACTAAAGGTAGTCACATTATGGGCATTTCGTTTAAAACTAACCATAGTCACATTCTATACATTCCGTGTAAAACTAAACGTAGTCACATTATAGACACTATGGTTAAAACTAACCGTAGTCACATTATAGATATTCTGTTTAAAACTAAATGTAATCACATTACAGACACTCCGTTTGAAACTAACCGTAGGCACATTTACTACATTGCGTAAGAGGAAGCTGCTCTATGTATTGCAGTGTTAGAATAAGCACTCCTGTAGGCCAGTTTGCCAGCAGGAACGAACGAACAAACTTTATTTTTAAAGGATTATACATTAGGCATGCAGGATCCTCTTACACTCGGTCCTTCCAATCATTAATCCTTCGCACACCAAGTATCTATCATGAATATTACATTTACATTTTGGGAAAAAGGAGCAACTATTTTAAAATGATTGTTTTACGCGTTCACGAAGCATAAAGAGAATGGAGAAACGTAATGAGAATCAATCAATCAGATACCGTCTCCACAATGAAGGTTGGCTGCAATGGATCACCAACACTGTCGGTCTCTCGCATTCTGTCAAATTAGTCTGTCTCTTCATGTTATCCTCCCACTTGTATCGTTGTCTACCTCTTACTCGCTTGCCTTCGACCTTACCCTCCAGTATGGTTTTTATAAGAGTGCCATGTCTTTTATGTGTGTTAGATCTTAATCGAATATGACTGAGCTACCTTATGGCAGTAGACGGTACTACATGCTTCTGTTAGCGCAAAATATTTGGCGGTGCTTACCAAACCCGACACCCCACATTGTGCCAACGGCTTTGAGTGGAGGAGTGCAATTGGGAGGGTACACACCTTACCCTTGTGCGAGGAAATACAATCTACATACTAAATGTCATGGCAGGGCAGACCAGGCCTTAAGCCTTGGTTGGAAATTGGTCTAGGATCGAAGCTCTGACAGACGGACAGTTAGTGTATTGTTTTGTTGATCCGGCAGCTTCTGCAGCTTGTCTTGTTCCAGAAGTATTGGTGTTACCTTTCCTCTGAAAAAAAAACTGTGCAGAGAGAGAGAGAGAGAGAGAGAGAGAGAGAGAGAGAGAGAGAGAGAGAGAGAGAGAGAGAGAGAGAGAGAGAGAGAGAGACCATTCTGCATAGGCAACACATGGTCTCTAAATACAGCCCAGGCTTTATGTTATGGAGAGGCCTAACGCCATTTAACAAACTATCGCCTGTCGAGACGGTAAGGTGCCAGTCAAATTCATGTCTTTTAACGTGGACGAAATATGTCCCTTGTCTCTTTTATGTTGATTTCTTTCATCAAGTCTCTTTTCATTCCCAGATTTTCTAAAACCTCTGTATTTGATTGTTTTTGTTTCCATGAAATACGGCGTACTCAACTTTAAATACACGTCTACGGGGCCTCTATTCGGCTTTCTAATTGCTTGTTCATTCTAAAGAAAATGGATAACCCTACAAAGAATAGAAACATAAAGGAATAGATGGTCGCTTAATCCCTTTAATTAATGTACTTCGAGAGCTAAAATCGAACACTCATTACACGTTCATACTATTGTCAGCATAACATTCTAACTGTTACACCAACGTTCTAAGTCCCAGTGTTAGCATTACTGTAATGTCTGAAGATAGCCGCAGTATAATAGTATCATTGAATCCACTATCACTAATGTCTCAAAGAGAATACTGAGATGTTATATAAAACGTGTTTCTGTATGTCCGTGCATCTTGGAACGTAGGTGAACAAATTAAGCAGAGCTTGGAAGCAACAGGTATGTGGTTCTTGGGAAGAATGTTGTGAATACCTTGGACTGCCAGAGTAACTAACAAAGATTGCATGGAATAGGCTAATGAAAGTATAATGTTACATACAATTATAATTGTTCCATTCTTTGGTCATATAATGAGGAAAGAGGCAAAAACGTCGTGACACTAGAAAGATCAGTGGCAGAAGAGACAGAGACAGACAATGAGAAGTGATGTTGGATGTATAAGACTGTGACATGGAGAAATTTCATGAGCAGAGACATGAAAGCCTACGCCAGCTGGCAGGGTGCAGGATGATGAGTCGCAGTACATACTTAGTTATAAAGACTAAAGCCAGTCCCTTTATAGACATACCTGGAAGATATAAGGATGGATCCTTTATAAACATTGTTGGAAAAACCAGAGACATTACTGTAAGATACCAATATAGTTCCTTCATAAACATTATTGTAAACACCAGAAGTAATCTTAATATAGGCATTCCTTGAAGATATAAAGATAGTTCCTTTATAAATATTGTTGTAAAAACCAGTGTTATTCCTATCACATAAAGTCATTTGTCATTTACAGAACGTAGCGATCAACCCTTGATAGAATATCTAGACACGTTTACGTTCAGTAGTTTGCCATTGCTTTAAGTCCAGCTGACCGGTGTATGCAATGAATCAATTATCGTGCCGTCAGTGGACAGAAAATTTAAGCGAGGACGATAAATCATTCTGCCAAGCTGATCTCCACTATAAAGCTTACTTGGCTTTAAACAGTAGCAGAATACCATTGTAGCATTATACTGAACGATGCAGCAAGTAAAGGTAAAGGTATACAGCTGTGGGAAATTTGGAAGCAGACCGCCTTGCGCTGGTTTTCATGCAATGGTATGAGTGCCGGTCATTCAGAAAGCAATGGCAAACTACTGAACGTAAACATTCCAAGAAATGCCAAAAAATGACAAATAGCCAAAATATGCTTGGGTTGACAGCGACGTCCTGCAAAGGATATATAACTAACAATTTTAGAATCACATTATTCTAAATAAATATGTAATGATAAGTACGTTATAAACATCTCTTGAATACACACGGTTATGAACAGTAAATACAATTTCATTACACACACCGATATAAAATATAATGATCACCATATTTCGCTTTCGAAAAACGCAAATGCATTCGCGACAGAGATTTTACACTAAACATAACAATAAAACATTTAAAGATAATACCATTATTGACATTTTTAATATGGCTGCCCTGATTTAGACAATACTGTATTATGCAGAAATGTTCCTTTTATAAGCACTATTTTATTTTGTAAGTTAAGAGGCAATCCCATGAAACATACCGATGTAAAACGAAACAATAATCACACTAAATAATCTTATATGAAATCTAATCAAGAACTGATTAAATATCAGATAACCATCACATGTAAAATTAATTCCATATTAGACTCCGTTGTGTGAATTTATCATGTTTCATATACACTTTAATGTGTTTTTTTTTTAAGGAAATGGAGCTCCTTTCGCTTCTTCGAGATCTATTGTCATTTGTCGAGGCAAAAACAACTATCTACGTTGCTACACGGTCCATAGAAGCGATTATACGAATTTGTTACAAATCAAGCAGTGTAGTCGTGTGTGAAATCACATGACAGTTCATTCGGTTGTGATATGTGAATGCAGGCAGTGCTTTTTTTTAAGTTATATCCATTCTTGTCACGAACATTCTACGCAAATATATACAGGAAACCAGAGCTTAATATCTCCGTAATTGCGCTCTTCATTCAAAATTACATCTTTCGTGTATTGGTGAATTGTATGTTAGCAGCAGATTTTGTCCCTGGCGTACTTGGTCCAGTGAGGTTTTCCGCACGAGTAGAAAGCAGCATAAAATCGTAACACAGCGGGTGATTCTCTTGCAGTATTTAGTAGAATGAAGTGTTAGGTGGAGGATCCATATTATGAGTGGAGAGAGTGGGGAAAGAGGAGGAGAGAGATGGAGAGAGAGCGGGGAGATAGACAGAGAAAGTGAGAAGGAGGAGAGAGAGATGGTGAGAGGGGCGGAGAGAGGGGGAGAGAGAGAGGTGGAGAGAAAGGGAGACAGAGAGAGATGGAGAGAAAGGGAGGCAGAGAAAGAGAGACAGAGAGAAGGAGAGAGAGGCAGAGAGGGAGAGAGAGGAGGGAGAGAGATAGGGAGAGAGTGAGCAAAGAAATTTGGAAAGATAAAGGAAAATTATTTTTGAGTCTTTAATATAATAAAGTATTAGATGGAGACACGATTTTAAGTATGTAGAGACGGGGGGGGGGGGGGGGGGAGAATGGAGATCAACACAGCGAGAGAAACAAAGAGAGAAAAAGCGTGATAAAACAATAGAGATCAACAGAGAAAGAAAGAGAGAGAGAGAGAGAGAGAGAGAGAGAGAGAGAGAGAGAGAGAGAGAGAGAGAGAGAGAGAATGGAGATATACACAGCGAGAGAAACAAAGAGAGAAAAAGCGTTATAAAACAAGAGAGATAAACAGAGAGAGAAAGAGAGAGAAAGAAAGAGAGAGAAAGAGAGAGAGAGAGACAGAGAGAGAGAGAGAGAGAGAGAGAGAGAGAGAGAGAGAGAGAGGGGGGGATGTAACAATAAGAAAAGACGGGCGTTAGAGGCTGTCTGTCGCTCGATGTAGGTTTGCACTAGTTTAGCTAAAATACAAACACTTGGTAGGGTATTGACACAAACCCAGCCAAACACAGCGGTAATGTCATTCCCTAAACACTCAAACTACTATACACGCATGCACACACACACACACACACACACAGACACGCGCGCACACACACACACACACACACACGCACACACACACACACACTCACTGAAGCAGTAATGTACTTCACTATGCGAACAAAATCCTTCACGACCAGGCATGCACAAGCGGTAATGTAATCCACTATACAGGCAAACACGCACGCACGCGCGCACACACACACACACACACACACTCACCCACACACACACACACACACACAAGCATGCAGTAACGGTAATGGAATTCACAATGCAAGCACAGTCCTACACACCCAGGCATACAAGAGCAGTAATGCCATTGACCATATACACACACAACCACACACAGACACACACCCACTCATACACGATCGTTAGTGTAATTCCCAATATATGCACACTTCTACACACCCAGTCATGAAATATCCGTGATGCAATTCACTATGCACGTAAATCTCTAATAACCCAGGTATGTAGGAACCGTGATGTAATTCACTATGCACGTAAAACTCTAATAACCCAGGCATGTAGGAACCGTGATGTAATTCACTATGCACGTAAAACTCTAATAACCCAGGCATGTAGGAACCGTGATGTAATTCACTATGCACGTAACACTCTAATAACCCAGGCATGTAGGAACCGTGATGTAATTCACTATGCACGTAAAACTCAATTAACCCGGGCATGAAAGAGCCGGGATGTAATTCATTATGCACGTAAAACTCTAATAACCCACACATAGTTCCCTTGAGCAAGATGGTGGGACATTTTTTCGTCCCGTAAAATGGAACGTGTTTTTTCCGAAATGTGTATGGATTAAGTGTGTTTTTCGTGGTGAAATGGAGATCGGACCGTGCAACGGAGTTCGTGCACGCGCGCCCGGACTCCCTTCGGCGTATCATCGGCGCCCGGTGGCAATAGTTAAGCCTAACATGACGACCAGACGACCGACAAGAACACGGCGTGGTAAGAGGGCGGGTACGCGCAGAAGGCGGTTAAAATGTGACAGATTGGGCATCGGACACGTTCGAGGACTGTACTGGAACTGTGCATCATTTAGTCAACGCCGACCCATTCTTGAAAAACTACTGTACGGAAACGATATTGTAGTCTTACAAGAAACACAGCTCGGCGACGGAACAGTAAATGTCGCGGGATTTCAGGGATTTTTTAACAGGCGGCACCTCGGACAGGCCATTCTGGTCCGCGACAACATATTAGTGTCTGAGATCGATATGTCTTCCTGGAACAGTGATGCCCTGCAAGTGCAGGCATTAAGAATAATGACACCAGTGCAGCTTGTAATCGTGAACGTTTATGCGCTAAATGGGAAGGTCGACGTGCGACAATGGCAGAGTTTGTTCGATATGGATGAAAGGCGTATCATCTACTGTGGGGACTTCAATGCCAGAGGCAGTCAATGGGGGAATTGCATCACCAATAGACAGGGAGAAAATCTGGAGGACGCCCTGGCATCTGCTGCCCTAATCTGTCTGAATGATGGGAAGGTCACTAGAATAGCCACTCGACCAGGTGACTCTGACAGCATCATTGACTTGGCTCTGGTGTCGCCCACCATCGCACCAAGGTGCCGGTGGGGTACACTGGGATACCACGATAGTGACCACTACCCTTGTGTCATCCTGATCAAGATAGACGGGGCCATGAGTCAAAGAAACAAGACAAATGCCTTCCCGTACGACAACACTGGTCAAGACGCCATAAGCAAGATCAGAAGAAGGAAACTAACTTCCTCCCGCAGGAGACAAGAAAGATGGTTGCATCCACCATGGTGGAATGGAGAGGTCGAGAAGGCATGGCTGGGAAAGAGGCAGGCTGTCAAAGACTGGCAAAAGGCCAGAAAGGCTAACATGCCACAGTTTGAGTTGGCGAACCTGAAGACGGAGGTCGATAGGACGACGACTTTATTCAAATCCTGTGCCAAACAGGCCAAGGCCGAGAAATGGGACGAGTTCTGCAGGAAGGTGTGCTCCGAGCGATCTCTTACGACATTCTGGCGCCTCCACAAGAGCATGAACGGTGCTGCACAACGTAGGGGTATTCCAGACTTTCAAGGCACAGACCTCGCATGGAAAAAGTCGGATGCGGATAAAGGTAAGGCCCTTCTTGCACGCTACATAGAACAGACTGACCAGAAAGACGAGCCCGCCAGACAGAGGACCACAACGACACTCTCTCAGTTGTGCGAGGGGGTCGGGACAGACGAAGAATGGACAATCACAGCTGAGATAGTGCGTGCGATGCTCAAGAAATCACCTAACACCGCCCCAGGCCCAGACGGCATCCGATATGGTGACCTACTGGTGATATCAGATGATGACATGGAAGAACTGGCCAGAGAATTCAACACCAGTATCCAGAGGGGTCAGGTCAAAGAAGAATGGCTACACAGCTACTTGCTGCCGCTGCCAAAACCGAACAAAGACCATTCCAAGATAAGCGGCTACAGAATCATTACGATGCAGAATACTGTTGGCAAGCTACTGGAGAAAATTGTAGCACACAGACTTGCTTGGGACTTGGAACAGCTCGGCTGCTTCCCGCCCACACTTGGAGGATACAGACGCAACAAAGAGTCATGGCTGAATGCAGCGGTCTTTGCTCAAGATGTTTACGAAGGATTTCAGGTCAGAGAAGAGACATGTGCGGCCGCCATAGACTTAGAGGACGCATATAACAGAGTATCGTTCGAGCACTTGATGCAAACCCTCCTCAGACTGAAAGTGCACCCTCACCTTGTACGATGGATAGCTGCAGTTCTGCTCCAAAGGAAGGTGGTGCTAAGATGCGGGAGTTGGTCTTCTGAGCCGATAACGATATGTCCAGGATTGCCGCAGGGTTCACCACTGTCACCAGTACTATTCAACGTGTATACGGTGCCGATCACTGAACAACAGTTGGACGGGAGGGGTAGGACTCTGTCATTCGTTGACGACATCCTCGTGTATCGACAGGGTCGAGATAGACAGGCGGTTGCCAATGATATGCAGGGCGAACTAGATCGAATTTCCTCATGGTGTGCTGATGCCGATGCCCTTGTCAACCCTGCAAAGGCAACGGTTACATGGTTCTCACTAAACAACCATATTGTGAAAACAGACCTGCCGGCAGTAAGAATGGATGGGAGCAGTTTGAGTAGAACCCAGTCAATGACATATCTTGGCGTGAGGCTTGATCGTAGCCTGTCCTTCAGAGATCATGTCGATTATGTCATAACGAAGGCTCGAAAAGGTTTGTCAGCAATGAGAGTCATGGCGACTGCCAATATCGAGCAAAGACTGCTAATACTTCTGTTCCAAGGACTTGTGCTTTCACGCATCGAGTATGCCCTGGCCATCCTCACTGTCAGCCCTACACAGATTGGAAGACTTGAAAAGGTACAAAACGAAGCCATGCGCATCATTTTGGGCTGCACGAGAGACACCAGCTGTGTAGCAATGAGATACCTCCTTGACTTCCCGACAATGGAACACAGGATCAAGATCTGGAGAGCTCGTGCATACTTAAAAATAAGTGCAGATGAGCAGCACCCTCTGCATGACGCTATATTCAGAGAAAAGGGTGACAGGCTAAAGAGGGGCAAATCATGGATGGGTCGGGCGGAAGATGTCGTCAGACAGGTCTGCAGTCTTACCAGTATCAACCCCGGCAAGGAATGGGTGCCGGTGCCTCCAGCTTTTAAGTGCACTTTCTCCTGCATTATCACACTCGACAGACGGTGCAGAGAGCAGAACCCTGCCGCTGTCAATGCAGAGGTTAACGCGCTCATCTATGAACACTCAGATAGCCCCGAAGTGCTCATCTATACAGATGGATCTGTGGTAAAGCAGCAGAAAAGTGCGTGGGCATTTACAGCCCGTTCAGCGGGCCGAACCGTTCAAGAATCCAGTGGTGCCCACTCTATGACCACGAGCAGCATGACGATGGAGGTGATGGCAGTTACACAGGCTTTCATATGGCTGGAATCACAGCATTATACCAACGTGTGTGTACTAAGTGATTCAATGAGCATGATTCAGAAGGTCGAAGCTGGATCTGTACGTAGACAGTGGACTGAATCGCTGCGGAAGTCTGTTGTCCGTAAAGTCACCTTCATCTTCGTCCCGGGACATGCGGGAGTCGAGGGAAATGAACGAGCTGACAAACTGGCTGGCTCTGCACCCCCTGTAGATGGCCAGCCCATGGATCGTGCCGATGTTATTAACGTCCTTAAAGATATGGCGAGAACAGAGGACTTTGACGTCAATGATTCCACATCGCTGTCCAGGATGAAAGACCTGGGAGTAAGAATCGGCACAGCCAGACGCGAGAGGTACATCGGGAAAACAAAGCGCCTCGTCAACCAACACAGAACTGGCACTATTAGCCACCGGACGCTGATGCATATGCTGGGGGGAGGATCTGAGCACCTATGGACATGCCGGAGTGCAACGAAGATACCCCAACTGATAACTGATAACTGATAACCCACACATAAATGAGCCGTGACTTAATTCACAATGCACTTAAATCTCTACACACCAAAGAATGAAGGGGTCGTGATGTAATTCACTACGCACTTAAGAAAATAATAACCCAGCATGAAGGAGCCGTGATGCAATTCTCTATGCACTGAACACTCTAATAACCCAGACATGAAGAAGCCGTGATGTAATTCACTATGCACTTAAAACTCTAATAACCCAGGCATAAAGGAGCCGTGATGTATTTCACTATGCACTTAACACTCTACCCATCCAGGCGTATTCGAGCAGTAGTATCATGTATGGCATCGTCTGCAAAGCCAATTTTAAATACACGAGAGAGCCAGTCAGATCTATATGACATTAAGAATGACCCCCGGAAACTAGTCTCCACACATTTTGACATCACTAACCATTGCATGTATATATAATAGGCATGCAACAATTGATATTAGCTTGCCGGTGACGTCAGGTTTTGTTACATAATATTTTTTAAAAATATTATACATATATATATATATATATATATATATATATATATATATATATATATATATATATATATATATATATATATATATATTATATATATATATGATACAGATAGACAGATAGACGGACGGACGACAGACAGACAGACAGACAGACAGACAGACAGGCAGGCAGGCAGACAGGCAGGCAGGCAGGCAGGCAGGCAGACAGACAGGCAGGCAGACAGGCAGGCAGACAGACAGGCAGGCAGATAGACAGACAGACAGACAGAACGAACGAACGAAAATCTTTATTTTCAAAGGGTTAAGAATTCGACACGCAGGCCCGTCTGACAGTCTGCTCTTCTTCTCTATTTCCTCTCATAAATTCTTTCATTCAACATCTCTTAGGAAGCAATTTGTTTCACAGGCAGGCAGGCAGGCAGGCTGACAAAACGACCGAGAAAATATAACAATACAGCATTAGAGACACACTGGGCAACAGAGAGGGAGAAGGAGAGAGAGAACGACGATCGAACGAACGAACTTTTCGTTCAAAAGGTCACAAACCGTGCCTATCTTACATTAGGCCCTTCCAATCACTCATCTTTCGTTCATCAAGTGTGCATGTTACATTCACATAGGTAAGAAATATTTTCACATGCATTTTGTAAACATAAACAATGCATATTTCCATGTTATGAGACCAGTGCCTCTGAAGTCGGAGTGGGTTCGCTTGATGGCGAGTGGCACAATTAATAGATATAGCTAATCCACATACAAAATTCAGACCAGCACTACTAGGAGTAATGTGTATAGACACACTTACACAGGCACAATCATAAACACATACACACTTGCATACATACTTAATCATTTACACAATCTCGATTGCGAGAGAGAGAGAGAGAGAGAGAGAGAGAAATGGAGAGAGAAAGGAAGAGAGAAAGGGAGAGAAAGTGAAATGGCAACAAGGAAAGACAGCATGGGCGACATATAGCGACGGAGAAATAGAATAGAAATATAGAAAGAGAAACAGAGAGACAGGTTGCGACAGAGGGCGACAAAGGGAGATAGAGAGATAGAGAGAGAGAGAGAGAGAGAGAGAGAGAGAGAGAGAGAGAGAGAAATGGAGAGAGAAAGAAAGAGAGAAAGAGAGAGAAAGCGAAATGGCAACAAGGAAAGACAGCGTGGGCGACATATAGCGACGGAGAAATAGAATAGAAATAGAGAAAGAGAAACAGAGAGACAGGTTGCGACAGAGGGCGACAAACGGAGATAGAGAGATAGAGAGAGAGAGAGAGAGAGAGAGAGAGAGAGAGAGAGAGAGAGAGAGAGAGAGAGAGAGAGAGAGAGAGAGAGAGAGAGAGAGAGAGAGAGAGAGATTGAATTTCAAGTCAACAGTCGAGGCTATTATTCTCAAGCCAAGATAATTCAACCACAGACCAACTTCACCATTGTGTATCCCCAGTCATACTTCTCAGCTTTGACAGCCATTCACATTGTAACAAACCGATTATTTCCTTAAAGTATAATCATTACAACTTGATTACTTCAGTGCCTATGATTCCCAGCGAGACAGTCTGATGAGCCGATTAGTCAGCAACTATCGATTCGCTTCGATTTATCAGGATATTATATCTTATCCGATTTCAAATTCTCTAATGGACGGAAGATTTAACGTATACACGAATGGAGGCGTGTGGAGACGGTGTTACGAGAAAGCTCAGTGGAGCGGTAAAGACTTGAAAATAAGATTTAGGTAGTAAAGATTGGACCATTGCGCACGCCTTAAGGCCAAACATGATGGTAGACCTATAGACCAGTTGGTACACGATGGGTGATATGGTTTCACACCGGCCATCTTTACTTCCCCAGCCATGTCCTGGTACATATGATAGGCTGATTCAATCTGGAGACAGAGTTAAGTTCGCTGCATATCCTTTACAGTACGTTGCAGTCAACCTCATCATTTTATGGCTGTTGTGATGTCTTGGCAAATTTCACGTTTTGTGAATTGCCATTGCTTTCTGAACGATCGGTTCTCATAACACTGTGTGTGTATCGAAAGCGGTATGTAGCATTACGAAATGCATTCGCAACCCCTACGTCACAGTACCGGAAGAACAGCTCGGGTTTAATGATTCGCATCAGCTCCGATGCGGCTGGAACACATGTCCACCGGGCCTACAGTTGAGTGTCTAACCACTGTACTACCGGGGTTAGGGGAGATATGTTAGAAATCAGTTGCATATCCTTTACAGGATTTTGCATGCATTCAACCCCGGCATTTATTGGCTGTTTGTGTTTTACTAAAGAGTGTTACATCCAGTAGTTTGCCATTTCTACTAAATGGCGGACGATTCACACTATCGAAATAAACGCAAAGGGATTTGCCCCCTAATCAAGCCAGACAAGATCAGAATAACAAGTGCGCTAGAAGGCTCGTGAATCAACATTCAACTGGCACAATTATTCTCCGCAAGCTGATTGGTTGATGACGAAAACAGCTGAGCTTATATGAATAAGTCGGAAGAGAAATAATGTTAACCTTGCCTGAAAAGCGTTGCTTTAGTTTTTACGAAAATGTATGGTACCGGATGTTCAGAAAGCAATGCAAGACTTTTTTTTATTTTTGCAGCACTGCTGTTGTTGATGTCTTGGCAAGTTTACGTTTGTTAGTTAGCCATTGCTTTCTGGCTCACATACCATCACGTTAAAATCCAGCGCGACACGGTCTACTGCCAAATCGGTCGCAGCTATGTTTCGGACGCAGGTAAGAGGATTTACGAACCGCCTACGTAACTTCTTTGCCACGGAGACCTGCAATGGCAAACTCAATCAATCAATCAATCATGTGCCATGCCGGAAAGCGTGGGCGGTCTTGACTCGCCATTTCACTCGATCACCAGTGTCGTGGATCAGCTCAGTGTTCCTGTCTCGTCCATGGCAAACTACTGAACGTAAAATAGCCAAGACATAAACAACAGCAAAATACAGGGGGGAAAAAAATAAAATAAAACTGGTGTTGACTGCAAACGCCCTTTAAAGGATATGCAAATAAATTAATTTTTACCTGAAGGATTGGGAGGGGGGTTGCGTGGCGACATGGTTACGCTGCCTTCCCGGAGCTCGATTCCGGTTCAACTTTCTCGGAGTCTCCTAGGGGTCATTACTGGAGCTACGAGGTTCGTGCTTGGCGCGAAGCTTTCGGCAGCCCGCCTTTTTGGAAAGAGGCCGAGCCATATGGAATAAAAGCCCCTGCAATGAAAGCGGTTATTTTTAGTTTTAAGCCCCTTTACAACCCATACCGGATACGAACTGAATAGGAAACTTAAGAAGGCAGTGACAGAGTTAGAATTACGTTAAGCACAGGATCCCCTATTAACGCAATGAGGCCCGTTTTACCTATGTAAGTTGCTTGGCACTCACACTGTAATTGATAAATGCAGTTCGTATAGAGCCCTCCCGATCCCCCGCCATGGGATTCTCTCAGCATTCGGGTACTCAGTCTGTTCCATGGTTTTCTCCACCTAGCCCCACAGGCGCTCGACCATCTCTCCCATGTCCATAGGTGATCTACCACCGAGAGCAAAGGGAAACCAAAGAGATAAATCCGTATGATACTCACGCATATCGTTATGACAAATGATGATGATGATGATGATGATGATGACGATGATGATGATGATGATGAAGAAGCAATGCAACTGCATGGGTAACTTCTGCCATATTATCCTTGCAACAGGAAATATATAGTGTAGTTAACTGGAGTAATGCAAACCGCATGCAAATTAACATTTTTAAAACAAAATATATGTTAATAGGAACCAGGCAAAGACTTCACACGCTAAATTCGCAGAGAACTCTACAGCTGCACATTGGTAGCATGCCTATAGAAAGAGTAACCGAGCACAAGTCTTATGATAGATTAAAATCTAACCTTTAACTCCCATGTTCATGCTCTCGTTAAACAAATAGCCAAAAAAAAGTATACCAACTTGCCAAAATTAAAAATTTCCTTGACGAAAACACAAGAAAGATATTCTATACTTCCCATATACAAACGCATATTGATTATTGCTTTACAATCTGGAATGGATGCTCCAAATCAATAACAAAACGCCTTTATTCACTCCAGAAAAGGGCAGTACGTTTAATCAATGGTGAAAAGCTTACCGACAATTCTAACCTACATAAACGTCTTCGGTTAATGCCACTCCATAAACGCCGACTTTTTAATAAGGCTAAACTAATGCACAAAATCCTATTTCAAAATGCTCCAAGCTACCTTTGGCCATTGTTTAAATATAACGCAAGACACAGCGAACGACTAAATATACTTCATGGCCCTAAACCTAGGATAGACTTAAATAAAACACGCTTAGCATACTCTGCCTCTCAGTTGTGGAACAATCTTCCACAAGAAATCAAAGACACCACCAATTATTATACATACATTCCCAACCTGTTTGAACACTACCTTAGTACATATTACATTCCTCCGTAAACAAAAACAAAAAATAACAAAATAATAATGGTAAATTATCTCAAACGACAACTAGCCAAAAAACATTCCCGTATGTATGGCAAGTTACACCTTCCTTAGGTATTTATAATGTCATTGTTAAACATTGCCTCAGTGAGTCATTTGTTATTGATTATTTTTTATGCGTTTTAATGTTTATTGTTTTTTTGTTGTCAAAAATTTGCTTCATAAATGATGTTGAATGAAAGAATCTATGAGAGGAAATAGAGAAGAAGGGCAGAATGTCAGACGGGCCTGCGTGCCCAATTCTTAACCCTTTGAAAATAAAGATTTACTTTCGTTCGTTCGTTCATATCCCATAGTTGTGGTTTTAGGCAGAGGATAACTATTTAATGTTGTCTAGTTGGCGATGAGTCCTCATCATCATCAAGTGCCATAATAGCTGACATAGACGTTCATGTCTTTCATGTATTTCGGTCTTTGGTGTTCTGGATCAACTCTGCTGCTGATATCCGTCCATGGCACATGCCTCAATCCACCCAGCATCATTTCTCTTTGTTGGCCTCTGCCTCTCTTCCCCTCGATCTTTCCAGTCGTCACGATGTTCATCAATGCCTCTCTTCTCATCACGTGACCAAAGAAAACTGTTGATCTCTTTCTTATTGTTGTATATAATTTTATAGTTTCCACAAAACCGATAGCAAAAAGTAAACTGTCATAATGCAGAATGTGGCGTAGATATCAATATCTAATAAAAACAAAACACTGATAATTAGCTGTGACAAGGAAAAGTCATCAATGAACATCACATGTAATAGCAGATGATGGCAGAAGTGAAATAGAAATCAAAGAGAAAATAGGAATGGTTAAGAATGCTTTCAACAGTTTGAAATCAGTATTAACATCTAGAGAGATTAACAACGCATTAAACATTAGATTTGCTAATTGTTACGTTTATTCAACACTACTGTATGGCGCGGAAACCTGGACATTGAACAAGCAACTAGAAAGTCGCATAGAGGCCCTGGAGATGTTGATATACAGACGAATATATCATATTTTAAAAAAATGTCAGGTCTTAGTCAGATATGACTGAGCTACCGTATGACAGTAGACGGTGCTACGTGCTTTCTGTTAGCGCCGAACGTTGGGCGATGCTTACCAAATCCGACACCCCACATTGTGCCAACGGCTTCGGGCTGAAAAGCGCAATTGTGAGGGTACACGCCTTATCCTGGTGTGAGGAAATGCAACCTTAAAGTCGCTTAACAGTCGACAGGGTCGACTTCATTGCACCGGGTTTTATCCCATATGACTCGGTCTCTTTCCGCAGCGCAGAAAGCGTCGCACAAAGCACGAACTCCCGTAGCTTTTAGCTACGACCCACATGAGTCTCCGAAACATTTAACTCGTAAACCGAAGGGCGAGGACCGGAATCGAACCCGCAACCTTCGGAGCACGAGTCAAACGGCGTTTACCACTTCGCCACAGAGACTCCCAAACCTAAAGACTACATGGCATGGCATGCAGACCAGGCCCTAAGCCTTGGTTGGTTACTGGTCTAAGATCGAACCTCCGACAGGCGGACAGTTAGAGCATTGCTTTGCTGATGCGGTAGCTTCTGCTAGTTATCTTGTTCCAGACGTATTGGTGTCACCTTTCCTCTGAAGTAAACTAGGCAGGCCGAGAGATGGATCATGCTGCATGGGCAACACATGGCCTCTATATTTTAGCCCAGGCTTTGTGTTATGATGATATAACCCCATTTTACAAACTATCTTCTGTCACGACAGCAAGCTGCCAGTCAATCATGTCATATTTCATGGAAACAAAAACAATAAAATACAGCGGTTCTAGAAAAAAAACTGGGAATGAAAAGATAGTTGATGAAAGAAATAAAAACGAGACAAGTGAAATATTTCTGCGACGTTAAATACATATTACTCTTATAAAAACCATACTGGAGGGCAAGACTGAGGGCAAGCGAGCAAGAGGTAGACAACGATACAAGTGGGAAGATAACATCAGGAGATGAACGAACATAAATCTGACACGATGCTCAGTCAAGGCGAGAGACAGTCATTGTTGGAGATCCATTGCAGCAAACTTTCATTGTGGAGATGACACCTGATTGATTGATTGATTGAGGCAATCTTCGTTAATTACTCTGGCAGTCCAAGGAATTCGCAACATTCGTCTTAGGAACCACATTTCTGTTGCTTCCAAGATCTTTCTAATTGCCATTAGTGCCAGTACATTTTCCCTCACAGACACACTGTTAACATGTTGACAGATTCAAATACAGGTGTGCACAAAGCCTTCCATTTCCCTTTGGTCTATTTTATCCTGTAATATATTGTTCTTAGTATGAGTGTCCATCAGCCGGCTCCATGGCCGAGGGGTTAGCAGCTCTCTCCGCTAACCCCGAATACTCTCGTCACGTGACGCAACGAGAATTAGCAGTGGTTCGAATTGCAAAAGTGACTTATGAGAGTATGGAGCCGGTCGCTCAGAAAGTCGTGGCGTGCTGATGAGCGTAATCTAGCCTAGGAATCAACATACAGCTGAAAGATGCTGGTGTTGACCGCAATATCCTGAAACAGGATGGAAACGCGGGGAAAAAAAAAAAAAAAAAATGAGTGTCCATCAAAAACCTGCTCAAGTTACTTCTCACTGCCTACAATAACGCTATGTGACATTCCCTGACGACTGCAGTCTCTCATATATCGATGGCAATAACAAACATATCCGAATTCACACAGAGATGTGGTTAGCATGATGATGTCATTAATCACATCATATCGATAGCCATACGAAGTGGCAGTCTGCAACCAATACAAAACCAATTGCCGACTTTATAACAGGGAAAATCAATACCGCACTGACGCCAGGGATGAGGGTTCTGGGAGCAAATACGGACAGAGATTGATGCTCGTGACGACGGCAATGACCCAGTCTGTAACTTTGTGTGACTATTAGATTTCAGAGAAGGTGTATCGTTTTCACAAGGGTTGGAGAACTGATAATTTGGTGGTTATTGACAATACGGTTTTGTACGACATAGTAACTCATTGTATTGTTTATGATCGTTCCTGTTTTATCTCGATATGTTAAAGCAGTAAATGTTAACGCCTACTGATAGGTTTCGTAAAGGAGCATGTGTGTGAAGAGATATATATTAAAGAAAAACATATGTGGCTAGGTGCAGTGGCCCCTTGACGTCTTGATAGACGATAGTTTGTTACATTGCCCCCTCCACCCCCCCCCCCCCACCCTCCCACCACCATAAAATAGGCATACTAACTAAACCCAGACCATGGATGGAAATATACATCCCCATAGCACAAAGCCTGGGCTAAATTGTAAAGACCATGTGTTGCCCATGCAGTATGATCCCTTTCTGGGCCTGCCTAGATTACTCCAGAGGAATGGTAATGCCAATACATCTGAGACAAGATAAGCTGTAGAAACTGCCGCATCAGCACAGCAATGTTCTAACTGTCCGCCTGTAGGAGCTTCGATCTGAGACCAGTTACCTACCAAAGCGGTGGTTCGGTATGCACTGGCATGACATTTAGGTTGCATTTCCTCTCACCAGGACAAGGCTTGTAACCTTCCAGTTGCGCCCTTCAGCCCGAAGCTGTTGGCAAACACTACGGGGTATCGGGGTTACTGATCGCCGCCCAACATTCGGCGCTAACAGAAAGTAAGTAGATAAGTAAGCAAATAAATAGGTAAATAAGTAAGTAGGTCAGTAAGTATTGTATGTATGTAAGTAAATAAGTAGGTAAGTAAGTAAATATGTACATAAATAAGTAAGTAGGTAAATAAGTAGATAAGCAAGTACTTAGCTATACAAGTTAGTAATTAGTTACGTAAGTAGGTAAGAAGGTAGGTACGTAGGTAAATAGGTAAGTAAGTAAATAGGTTAGTAAATAGTGAGGTACGTGAGTGAGAAAGTAAGTATGTAAACACGTAAGTAAGCAAGTAAGTATGTAAGTAAGTAGGTAAGTAAATAAGCAAACAAGTATGTATTCTAGTAAGTAAGTAGGTGAGTAGGTATGTAAGTAAATAATTAAGTAAGTATTAAGTAAGTAAGTAGGTAAGTAAGTAAGCATGTATCCTAGTAAGTAAGTAGGTAAGTAAGTGAGTAATGTAGTAAGTAAGTAGGTGAGTAGGTATGTAAGTAAATAATTAAGTAAGTATTAAGTAAGTAAGTAGGTAAGTAAGTAAGCATGTATCCTAGTAAGTAAGTAGGTAAGTAAGTAAGCATGTATAGTAGTAAGTAAGTAGGTAAGTAAGTGAGTAATGTAGTAAGTAAGTAGGTAAGTAAGTGAGTAATGCAGTAAACATTACGTACGTAAGTAAGTAATTAAGTTAGTACGTAAGTAGGTAGATAAGTGAGCAAGTAGGTAAATAAGCAAGATAGTAGGTAAGTAATTAAGTACTTATCTAAGTAGGTAAGTAAGTAAGTGAGTAAGTAAGTGAGTAAGTAAGAAAGTAAGTTTGTAAGTAAGTAAGTAAGTAAATAAGTAAGTAAGTAAGTAAATGAGTAAGTAAGTAAGTAAGTAAGTAAATGAGTAAGTAAGTAAGTAAATGAGTAAGTAAGTAAGTAAGTAAGTACATGAGTAAGTAAGTAAGTAAGTAATTAATAAATTAAGTGAGTAAGTAAGTAAGTAAGTAATTAAGTTAAGTATATAAGTAAGTACGTAGGTAAGTAAGTATGTAAGTAAGTAGGTAAGTAAGTAAGTAATTATCTAAGTTAATAAGTATGTAAATAAGTAAGTAAGTAGTTATCTACCTAAGTTAGTAAGTGTTGTGTTGTTTGTCCATCAAGAATGATGATGACCATTCATTTCATCCAGTGGGGTTGAAGGTATGGAGCCGTGGGTTCTAAGATGGCTGATAAGGCCTATTTTGGCTCGAAATGTTCTTTGACAATGTGGGCAAAGAATTCTTGACGTCTCTGGAGGAAGATTTCCTGCAGTGGTTTTTCTGTCCTGCCTTTTCTTCACAGCTCTTGCAGTCCTGGTTGCCTCACATATGACTGCACCTTTGCGTATTGATGCATGCCACGAATTTCGGTCTCTGGCTGCAGCCTCCCAGGTATCGTGATGAATTCCAAAAGCGTTCATTGAAATTTTCAGAGTGTCTTTAAAAGCGTTTCCTCTGGCCACCTTGGGAGCGTTTACCACAACGCAGTTCGCTGTAAAAAATTCGTTTAGGGAGCCTGTGATCTGGCATGCGAGTCAAGTGACCAGCCCAACGAATCTGATTCTTCATCAGTATAGTGTGGATACTGGGCATGGATGCTCTTTCTAGGACTTCAGTGTCTGGAATCTTGTCTTGCCATTTAATCTTCAGTAGCTTCCTTAGGCAGACTGTGTGGAAGTGGTTTAATTTCCTAGCGTGTCGCTGATAAACAGTCCAGGTTTCACAAGCATATAGCAGTGTGGATAATACAACTGCTTTGTAGACTTTTAGCTTTGTTTGCAGGCTTATTCCAGTTCTGTCCCATACATTCTTGTACAGTCTGCCAAAGGCCGCACTGGCCTTGGAGATTCTTGCATTCACTTCGTCATCAATTGTGGCAGCTTGTGACACGGTGCTGCCAAGATAGGTGAATTTGTCCACAACACTTAGTCTATGATCATTCACTTTGATATTCGGCACAGTGTGATTACTTCCTGGAGCTGGCTGGTACATAACTACAGTCTTCTCCAAGTTGATATTGAGCCCAAAGTTGGCACAGGCATGTGAGAAAGCTGAAACATTATGTTGCATGTCCGCTTCTGAGTTGGCGTATAGAGCGCAATCATCAGCAAACAGGAACTCTCTGACGGTGTCGCTGTTAATTTTGGTTTTAGCTTTCAGCCTTCTGAGATTGAATAACTTTCCATCCATACGGTAGTTGATGTCTATTCCAATGTCGTCGTTCTCGAAGGCATTCATCAACATGGCTGAAAACATGAGGCTGAACAGTGTTGGTGCCAGGACACATCCTTGCTTCACTCCATTGGTGACAGGAAAGGGTTCAGACAGTTCACCATTTTCCTGTACTCTTGCCTGCATGCTGTCATGAAATAGCCGCGCTATTTGGACAAACTTTCGTGGACAGCCATATTTTGCCATAATCTTCCACAGTCCTTCTCTGCTGACTGTATCAAAAGCCTTGGTAAGGTCAATGAAAGTGGAGAACATTTCGCAGTTCTGTTCCTGACATTTCTCTTGCAGCTGCCTTGCAGCGAAAATCATGTCAACAGTTCCACGTTCTTTTCTGAAGCCACATTGACTCTCAGGAAGAAGACCTTGATCGAGATGGGCTGTGAGGCGATTGAGAAGAATTCTGGCGAGTATCTTCCCTGCAATTGAAAGCAAGGAGATGCCTCGGTGGTTGTCACAGGATTGGCGGTTTTCTTTACGTTTGTAAAGGTGGACTATTGACGCGTCCTTGAAATCTTGTGGCATGGTCTCGTTCATCCATATGTTTGTGAAGACTTGGTGAAGCTGCTCTGTTAGGACCGGCCCACCTGCCTTGTATATCTCTGCTGGGATGGAGTCAGGACCAGGTGCCTTGCCGCTGGAGAGTTGCTGGATGGCTTTGTTTACTTCCACTATGGTTGGCAGGTCATCAAGTGTCTCATTGGTGGGAACTTGAGGAAGGCAGTTGATGGTTTCATCATCGAAGAAGGAAGTTGCATTTAAGATTTTGCTGAAATGCTCTGCCCAGCGTTGAAGGATTTCTTTCTTATCGGTGACCAATGTTCCCCCATCTGCACTGAGGAGGGGAACTATGCCTGGTGATGTAGGACCATAGACCGCTTTCAGTGAGTCGTAGAAGTTTTTCATATCATGTCTGTCAGCAAAGCCCTGAATTTCATCAGCTTTGCTGCTCAGCCAGGAGTCCCGCATGTGCCGAAGTTTCTGCTGCACTACTCTCTGAATGTTCTTGAAAGCATCTTTTTTTGATGTTGACTTTGGGTCATTCAAATGTGCCTTGAGGAGAAGATGTTTCTCGGCCAGCAATTGGTTGATGTCTTCGGAATTTTCATCAAACCAGTCTTTATGCTTTCGGGGGGCTGGACCCAGGATTTCCATAGCAGTGTTGTAAATTATGTCCTTTAGGGCTCTCCATTCTGTTTCTGTATCCTGTTTAGCTGCAGCATTGAGCTTGAGGCGGTCTTCCAGCATATTTTCAAACGACTGCTGCATTTTCTTGCTGTTTAGGCGGGTGACATTTAGCTTTTTTTGCATTTTCGCCCCTTGAGGACGCCGTGGTGGCCTGATGTGGATGTTTATTTTCGAGACAATGAGACGATGGTCTGTCCAACATTCGGCACCACACATGGATTTTGTCACTCGAACGTCTTGTCTGTCACTCCTCCTAACGATGACATAGTCAATGAGGTGCCAGTGTTTCGAGCGAGGGTGCATCCACGATGTCCTATTTCTCATGGGGAGACGGAAAATTGTGTTCGTAATCAGGAGATCATGTTCGGCACATGTCTGAAGGAGGCGGAGTCCATTGCTGTTACAATTTCCGACTCCATGCTTTCCAATAATGCAAGTTAGTAAGTAGGTAAGTAAGTAAGTAATTTAGTAAGTATGTAAGTAAGTTAGTAATTAAGCAAGTAGGTATATAAGTAGAAAAGTAAGTAAGTAAGTAAGTAAGTAAGTATGTTAGTAATTAAGTTAAGAAGTTATGTAATTAGAAAAGCAAGTAAGTAGGTAAGTAATTAGTTAAGTAAGTAAGTAGGTAAGTAATCAAGTAAGTAAATGACGCATTAAACATATGGTGCTAAACCCATATTTGTATACACTAATCAGCACTCAGTGGGCGGTGTGGTCGGTATTTGTATACACCAATCAGCGCTCAGTGGGCGGTGTGGTAGGTATTTGTATACACCAATCAGCACTCAGTGGGCGGTATGGTCGGTATTTGTATACACTAATCAGCGCTCAGTGGGCGGTGTGGTCGCAATAACGCGGTGGTCTCTACTCCCACTGAATCTTCCTGGTAGCCATAAGAGGCTGGGACGACGTTGAGAATCTTGTCAATTATAAACATTCACCCAGATCGCGGATTCGAATCTATAACTACCGACATGACAGGCGAGCTTGCAGACGCTCCGCAACCGCGGCTCCACTCTAAGAATTCACAACTATTATGTCCTTACAATTATAATAGCATGTGCTTGATTTCACAACGAATCTACGCAATACGTTCTTAACAAAGTTACTCCCACTTTTCACAATGAAATTTACGGTTTCCTAGCGTCTGCCAAGTATGTTTCATTGTTTTATGCGGCTGGGTCTGTTAAATAAAAACTAATTTCAATGAAGGCAATACACTAGAAAACATACACTACATGATTCTAAAAATTAACTACACGTTTAATTGATGCTATGTCCACTTAGAACAAGTTGCGTGTCTTTTAAATGATCTTACGTGTGCTCTGAATTTAGAGCCAGGCGGTGAATATCCAGAAGGTGTATAATCAATGTGAAAGCTTGATCTACAACTTTCCTGACATCGTCTGCAAGAAATCGATAACACACATGCCTCGTATTCTAGACGTTCTGCCCTCTTAATTGCATTGCATTTCCCACCGTTGTTTCCTATTCTCCCGGTTGCTAATTGTCTCCAGGCCCGATTTATGCTAAGTGTGTCACGTTATGCAAGAAAATGGAAAAATGTTGGGAAATTCTTCGTCAGCTACCGATTACCTCCTTATATCCCAGACGATTGTTGATTGGGAATAAACATTGTTATTTAGGAATAATCATTGTTATTTAGGAATAATCATTGGCAATTAGGAATAATCATTGTTAACTATTAACAATTGCATTCCGGAATTTTATAAACAAACAGCAGATACTCAACATGTTAAGTAATAACCAGAACAGACACATTGGTAGTATAGTTAGGAAAGATAGAGTGAGCATAATAATTATAATAGAAACTTTAACAATATGGTTAGGAAATATGGGGTTAAAGTCATAACTTGAACAGAAACGTTAGCCACATAGATAAAAATGATTGGGGTTAAAGTCATAACTCGAACAGAAACATAAGCTAAGCAGCTGGGTTAGGAGGGATAGGGTTAAAGTAATAACTACAACGAAATATAAACATAAGGGTTAGACAGATAAGCTTAAATATCATAACTAGAATAGAAAGATTAGCTATATAGATAGGAACGATATGGTTACTTTAATTAATAGAATAGAAACATCAGCTGTATAGATATGAAAGATATGGTTATATTAATTATTAGAACAGAAAGATCAGCTATATAGATAGGAAAGGTGTGGTTACATTAATGACTGCTGTCTATTCTTGACAGTCCAATGATACGGGATTGTCTACTCTTGTCAGTCCTGTGATACTGAGTTATCTACTCGTATCAGTCAAATGACACTGAGTTGTCTACTCTTATCAATCAAAATGATACGGAGTTGTCTGCTTTTGACAATCCGATGTTACTGAATTGTCTACTCTTGTATTTTCAATCATACTGAGTTGTCTACACATGTCAGTCCAATGTTACGGAGTTATCTACTCTTGTCAGTCAAGTGATACTAAGTTGTCCACTCCTGTCAGTCGAGTGTATGTTGGTGGCTACTTCACAGGCAGACCGAGGAGTTATCGCATTTTCAACAACTATATCTGAAGAACTCTGCATAGAGATTCGAGTCTAACCTGTGCTAATGTCCACTGTGATCTGGAGAGCGAGACCGTAGTCAATTATTGACATAACGTAGCTGACAAACCAATGGCAGAACAGAGTTATATACGGCTGCTTGGAACTCAATAAGTTCAAACGTGTTTGGCATTGATTATCACTTTGCTAAGGACATAGAAAAAGAAAAGTCCCGAGGAAACCTGCTGTGGGAATGTGAAGTAAGTCTTGTTGTACAGATGAATAGATAATCAGACAGGCCTTCTCATCGCAAACGTAGAGAGCTGACAAAGAAAACTCGTCCGATCGGGGTAATACCATTGCCATCGTGTCGTTCTAACCATAATATCAATGCAATCTGTATAGAAACTTGGAGGCAAATATATTAGTATAGAATACAAGATGCACAACAGAGATTAAGAGCAGAATAGGTCAAGCTAAAGTTGCATCCTGTGTTCGTTGGCTTGAAGTCCAACGCGAAGTCCTGTATGTCGCGTGAAGGCATCCTATTGTCCAACATCAGTGTGATGTCAGACAGGACCTGAGGTTTGCGTGAGTATCCGTTGCCCCATGTCTGGCTTAATGGTGAATCCTAGAACGTAAATGAACAAAATTGGAAGAACTTAGAAGCAACAGAGATGTGTTTCCTGAGATGTATGATGCGAATTCCTTGGACTGCCATAGCGGCTACCAATGATTGCCTCAAAAAGGCTAATGAAACTGGAACAGTATATACAACAATAAGAAAGAGACAAACAGCCTTCTTTGGTCAGATAATGGGAAGACAGACATTAGAGAACATCGTGACAACTTGGAAGATCAATGGAAAAAGAGACAACGGAAGACGATGAGACATGATGATGGATGGACAAAGTCGGTGGCATGGAGGAATACCATTAACAGGAGTTGATCCATAACGCTAAAATCCTGCAGCCAACTGGCAGGGCACATGATGAAAACGAAAAAATACACCAGTCTTCACCTGACACCTTGTTCTGTGAGACTGCTGCTAAGCTTACCGAAGCCTAGGTAAATTACTTAAATAGGAAACAATAGATTGAGGTGTCAAATACACTGTAAACACTGGAGGAACCTGAAGCTGTGAATCAACATAGGAAACGGACAAGGCACACAATTATGCTTTCAAGAGCCAGGATAGAAGGGGAGACAATGCTGTCTATTTGACTGCTATGTCAATAATGCTGATTATTTCCCATGGTAATTTCAAATATTCACACCAAATGGAACGTGTTATTTAAATATTGAGCACAACCCACTACTGGCAATGCAGATCGTATTCTGGTATGAACCTAAGGCCTATCCACGTCAATATGAATTGATGGGCAGCCGTGGACAGACACCGACTAGCATTCTTGCTGCAGAACCAGTGCCCGTGTGCTTGAATTCATGAGAGATAGAGACAAAGACAGAGGCAGTGACAGAGAAAGGACATAGTTAATAGACACACATAAAGAAGCAGTGACACTGAGGTAGTGAGGCGTGACACTGAGGTAGTGAGGCAATGACATTGCGGCAGAGAGGCAGTGACACTGAGGTAGTGAGGCAGTGACACTGAGGTAGAGAGGTAGTGACACATAAGAGAGCAGTGACACATAAAGCGAGGCAGTGACATTGAGATATAGAGGCTATCAAACAAACAAACAAACTTTATTTTCAAAGGGTTAAATATTGGGCACGCAGGCCCGTCTAACATTCTGCCCGTTCATCACTCTCTTTCATACATTATATCATTCACACATCATTCAAGGCTAACCGAAAACAGCAACAATATAAAAGACATGCATTACAAGGGCATGGGGGAAATGAAAAATCAATACTACACCTACCAAAGGGGGACTGGCTGTTATAGTAGGGTTTTGTTATTATTATTATTTCTATTATTAAGGGGAAGGTAATCAGCACTGAGGAAGGTAATCAGCACTGTGATAGTGTTCGAATAATTTGCGATTATAAGTATAGGAATTGGTGGTGTCTTTGATTTCTTGTGGAAGATTGTTCCACAGCTGAGCTGCGGGTACGTTAAGCTTGTTTTGTATACGTCAATCCTAGGCTTCGGAATGTATAATATATTTAATCGTTCACTGTGTCTAGTATTATATTTAAACAATTGCCAAAGGTAATTTAGGGCATCCCGATGTAGGATTTGTAAAATTTGTTTAGGCGTTTGCGAGTGGTAGTAACTGAAGCGTTTATGCAGGCTAGGATTGACAGTTACATGTTTGCTATAAATTAAACTCATGGGTCCTTTTCTGGAGTGAGTAAAGTTGCTTTGGTGCTTGAATTGGAACAACCGTCTCAGATTGTACAGCAGTAGTCAAAATGTGTCAGTATGTGAGAAGTATAGAATATTTTCCTTGTGTCCTCATAAAAGAAATTTTTTAATTTTGGCGAGTTGGTAGACTTTTTTTCGCTGCTTGAATTAGTGAGACCCTGAACGTGGATTAAAGGTTAGGTATCTATCAATGATGAGGCCTAATGTTTTGTGCTCAATTAAACTTTCTACTAGCATGTTATGATGTGAAGTTGAAGTGATTCTGTGTGAATTTAGAGTTTGAAGTCTTTGTTTGGTTGTTAATAACATAGATTGTCTTTAGTGGTGTTAATTTGTATACGGTTCGCAAACCCTACATTATTTAATTCTTGTTCAAAGACGACTCCAGCAAATTACTGCTTTCAGCGTTTGTATACACTGCACAGTCGTCTGCAAATAGACCACAGGACGATGAAAGATGCAAAAGTAGATCGTTAATATCTATGGCAAATAACAGAGGGCCAAGAATAGAGTCTTGCGGTACTCCAGTATTAAGGTAGTGGTTGTGGGACAGATATTTACTGTATAATACTACTTGCTTTCTGTTAGACAGAAAAGATGTTATTAGCGTCACTACATTAGGGCCAATTTTCATTGTCTCTAGTTGTTTATTAAAATGGCATGGTCTATCATATTAAAAGCTTTCCTGAAATCGATAAACACAGCTCCCAATAGATTGTTGTTATTTTTATTCTGGTGCCAATTTTTTATCATGTTTGTTAGGGCCGTAAGGCAAGAATATCTTGGTCGAAATCCTGATTGACTGTCAACTGTAAGCTTCTGGCGATCTAATTGCTGTAATGTTACTTTATGGATGTGTTGTTCTTGTGTTTGGATAGTCCGGTACTGAGGGGGGAGCATATGTTCCAACTTCAAGTCTGTCTAGCCCCTATACTAGAGCGAAGTCCTCGGTACTGAGTGGGGAGCACACATTCCATCTCAAGTATGTTTAACCACTATACTAGAGCGGGTACCAGGTACTGAGTGGGAACATATACTCCATCTTAAGTATGTTATCCATTATACTAGAGCGACGTAACCGGTACTGAGTGGAGAGCATACATTCCATCTTCAAGTCTGTCTAGCCACTATACTAGAGCGACGTCTCCGGTACTGAGTGGGGAGCACACATTCCATCTTCAATTCTTTCTGTCTAACCACTATACTAGAGCGAAGTCCCCGGTACTGAGTGGGGAGCATATATACTATCTTCAAGTCAAAACTGCACAGATGCTCTCATTATATCGAAATCTTTGGGAAAGTTGGCACAGCGTTGCAATCGGTACACGTATGTCTATGGCAAATGGGAATTAACAAGGCCACTTACGTAACATTCGTGGCATTCTGAACATCAGCAACTTTCATGGAATTCTGAACATTATCTACATTCATGGCATTCTGAACATTAGCAACATTCATGACATTGTGAACATTAGCAACATTTCTGATATTCCGAACATTAGCAACATTCATGACATTCTGAACTTAGCAACTTCATGACATTATGACGATTAGCAACATGCGTTATATTCTGACATTAGCAACACTCATGCCATTATGAAGATTAGCAACATTCATGATATTCTGGATATTAGCAACATTCATGATATTCTAACCATTACCAACATTCGTAACATGTTGAACATTAGAATCACTCATAACATTTTAAACAGTACCAATATTTATAGCATCTTGAACATTACAAACATTATTGATATTCTAACATTATCAACATCCATGAAGTCTGAGCATTAACAACATTCATGATATTCTAAACATTATGATACCAACATTGTTTAGTTGGGCTAGCCCGTCTTGAGACCATCGCCTCAAAAGCAAACAAATAGTTTGGAATTATGCTTATAGTGTGGAAGAACACATAATCGTCAGAGACGGTGTTACATGAATGACCAGATAACCCTCAAGAACAGACACCCTATTGGAAAGATACAATCGAGATTATGCCTGTGACTACATAGTATAAATATTTAAAAGAGTGCATACCAATAATAGTTGCTGCATGGACCGACCAGAAAGTCTCGAAGAACAGATCACCCCAAAGGAAAGAGACAATCATGGTATGTACTTGGCTACATAATATAAACGAGATGAACCGTCAAGAAAAGACACTCTCCCATTGGACAAGATACAATCGAAATCGGTATGTGCTACGTAATATAAATCAGAGAACCCTCAAGAACAGACACCCATTTGGAAATGATACAGTGTTGATATGCATGTGGCTACATAGTATAAACATTCACAAGAGTACATACCAATAATGTATATGAGTCCTATCAAAAGATGCTGTAAATATTTTCCTCGGGCGTCTTGGTGAGCATGGCTGCGACCGTGTTTGTGTTGGTAGTAATCCAAATTGTTTGTGGAGTCGTCAGGCCCAGTGACTGTAACTTGAGGCAGGCTTAGGTGGGAACCTGCTAGTCGCGGATCTCTTGTAGCAGAGATCGGTTAGTGTATTCACCAACTGCAGCTACAGATCCATAGTTTATGTTACTGGTCAGGTGGCTAATGAGGTCAGGGGAGACTGAAGAAGTGACACCTGGAACGTTGTGACTGATATCCATGTGTTTTAACGTTACTAACCTAGTCTTAGCAATGTCCAAAATTGATTATCCACTTGACGTAAAACTGATGGTAAAAAGATACCTCTTATACTTGTAGTATCTACATTATTCAAAGATACTCTGCGCGTAAGCTTTATCATAAATAGTGAGAAAATAATTATTCTTGTGGCAACAAGAATTCTCTCTATTTATTCTCTAAAACTGGGTCGTTGCGTAAAATTTGTGGTCAGTTCTTTTAATATCAATATTACATGACGATGATAGTTTTAATATCAAATTTAAACCAATGGTTATCTAATAATGTAGGTCTAATTAAACTTTTAAAACACGGAAGGGACATATTCTGTTGTCAGTATTTTCTTGCCAAACGTATCGATTCGTTTTTTAATTGATTTTAATTTGAAAGAGGTCCTTAACGACTAACGTATCAAATTGTTAAAGGTATGGGGTTGACAAGAGAGAGAACATCACGCGCTGAATGTACTATATTCTGGATTTCTGTACTTTTGTTCATTATGTTAATGCTTTTCTCTGTAGTATATTACTGGGAGAGAGAATGAAAAAGAGAGAGAGAGAGAGAGAGAGAGAGAGAGAGAGAGAGAGAGAGAGGGAGGGGAGAGGGAGAAAGAGGGTGAGAATGCGAAAAAAAGCGATGCAGAGAGAGGTTGAGGACGAAACAGCAAGGGTAGGATAGAAAGAGAATACGGGAGAGAGAGAGAGAGAGAGGAGAAAGCTAGAGACAGAGAAACAGAATGAAATATATGACGAGTGAGAAAGACGAAGAAAACAGGAAGGGGGATAAAGAGAGGACGAGGGAGAGAGACCGAGGAAAGGAAGGAAGTTGAGAGAGATAGAGAAATAGTTATAGAGGGATACATACAGAATGGATGAGTAGATAAGTGGTAAGAGAAAGACGGACAAGGAAGTGAGAGGTAGAGACAATTAACTATTTAGAGACAGGCTATATGATTTTCCAACAAAAACAACATCTTCACTGAGTCCTAAAAGAAGAGACATTCAATAATGGCATACGCAAACTAATGAGAAGCACAATCACTGAAGACTATTCCTATCAGAACTGTTGACAGGAAGGAGTTTCAAGAGATCCAATTGTACGAATAAGGTCAATTTCACCATGTCATTGATCTATATAGAGTACACGTGATCTGGAATACGAGAGAAACGATTGAATATGAAAGCGTGTACCAGTATTCTTCTTTTGAACTCGAGAAAATAAACTTGTGCAAACTATAAGTGCCACGACTGATTTTGTGTCAGCGTAGTTTTCCTTTATGAAAGGTACAAAAAAGGGGAGCAGAATAGGTCAGCTAAAGTTGCATCCTGTGTTCGTTGGCTTGAAGTCCAACGCGAAGTCCTGTATGTCGCGTGAAGGCATCCTATTGTCCAACATCAGTGTGATGTCAGGACAGGACCTGAGGTTTGCGTGAGTATCCGTTGCCCCATGTCTGGCTTAAATGGTGAATCCTAGAACGTAAATGAACAAAATTGGAAGAACTTAGAAGCACAGAGATGTGTTTCCTGAGATGTATGATGCGAATTCCTTGGACTGCCATAGCGGCTACCAATGATTGCCTCAAAAAGGCTAATGAAACTGGAACAGTATATACAACAATAAGAAAGAGACAAACAGCCTTCTTTGGTCAGATAATGGGAGACAGACATTAGAGAACATCGTGACAACTTGGAAGATCAATGGAAAAAGAGACAACGGAAGACGATGAGACATGATGATGGATGGACAAAGTCGGTGGCATGGAGGAATACCATTAACAGAGTTGATCCATAACGCTAAAATCCTGCGCCAACTGGCAGGGCACATGATGAAAACGAAAAAATACACCAGTCTTCACCTGACACCTTGTTCTGTGAGACTGCTGCTAAGCTTACCGAAGCCTAGGTAAATTACTTAAATAGGAAACAATAGATTGAGGTGTAAATACACTGAAACACTGGGGACCCGAAGCTGTGAATCAACATAGGAAACGGACAAGGCACACAATTTTGCTTTCAAGAGCCAGGATAGAAGGGGAGACAATGCTGTCTATTTGACTGCTATGTCAATAATGCTGATTATTTCCCATGGTAATTTCAAATATTCACACCAAATGGAACGTGTTATTTAAATATTGAGCACAACCCACTACTGGCAATGCAGATCGTATTCTGGTATGAACCTAAGGCCTATCCACGTCAATATGGAATTGATGGGCAGCCGTGACAGACACCGACTAGCATTCTTGCTGCAGAACCAGTGCCCGTGTGCTTGAATTCATGAGAGATAGAGACAAAGACAGAGGCAGTGACAGAGAAAGACATAGTTAATAACACACATAAAGAAGCAGTGACACTGAGGTAGTGAGGCAGTGACACTGAGGTAGTGAGGCAATGACATTGCGGCAGAGAGGCAGTGACACTGAGGTAGTGAGGCAGTGACACTGAGGTAGAGAGGTAGTGACACATAAAGAGAGGCAGTGACACATAAAGCGAGGCAGTGACATTGAGATATAGAGGCTATCAAACAAACAAACAAACTTTATTTTCAAAGGGTTAAATATTGGGCACGCAGGCCCGTCTAACATTCTGCCCGTTCATCACTCTCTTTCATACATTATATCATTCACACATCATTCAAGGCTAACCGAAAACAGCAACAATATAAAAGACATGCATTACAAGGGCATGGGGGAAATGAAAAATCAATACTACACCTACCAAAGGGGGACTGGCTGTTATAGTAGGGTTTTGTTATTATTATTATTTCTATTATTAAGGGGAAGGTAATCAGCACTGAGGAAGGTAATCAGCACTGTGATAGTGTTCGAATAATTTGCGATTATAAGTATAGGAATTGGTGGTGTCTTTGATTTCTTGTGGAAGATTGTTCCACAGCTGAGCTGTGGAGTACGTTAAGCTTGTTTTGTATACGTCAATCCTAGGCTTCGGAATGTATAATATATTTAATCGTTCACTGTGTCTAGTATTATATTTAAACAATGGCCAAAGGTAATTTAGGGCATCCCGATGTAGGATTTTGTGAATTAGTGTAGCCTTATTGAAAAGCAGGCGTTTGCGGAGTGGTAGTAACTGAAAGCGTTTATGCAGGCTAGGATTGTCAGTTAAATGTTTGCTATAAATTAAAATCATGGTCCGTTTCTGGAGTGAGTAAAGTCGTTTGGTGATTGAATTGGAACAACCGTCCCAGATTGTAAGGCAGTAGTCAAAATGTGCCAGTATGTGAGAAGTATAGAATATTTTCCTTGTGTCCTCATGAAAGAAATTTTTAATTTTGGCTAGTTGGTAGACTTTTTTCGCTGTTTGTTTAGTGAGCCCTTGAACGTGATGATTAAAGGTTAGGTATCTATCAATGATGAGGCCTAATGTTTTTGCTCAATTAAACTTTCTACTAGCATGTTATGATGTGAAGTTGAAGTGATCTGTGTGAATTTAGAGTTTGAAGTCTTTGTTTGGTTGTTAATAACATAGATTGTCTTTTAGTGGTGTTAATTTGTATACGGTTCGCAAACTACATTATTTAATTTTTGTTCCAAAGACGACTCCAGCAAATTACTGCTTTCAGCGTTTGTATACACTGCACAGTCGTCTGCAAATAGACCACAGGACGATGAAAGATGCAAAAGTAGATCGTTAATATCTATGGCAAATAACAGAGGGCCAAGAATAGAGTCTTGCGGTACTCCAGTATTAAAGGTAGTGGTTTGGGACAGATATTTACTGTATAATACTACTCGCTTTCTGTTAGACAGAAAAGATGTTATTAGCGTCACTACATTAGGGCCAATTTTCATTGTCTCTAGTTGTTTAATTAAAATGGCATGGTCTATCATATTAAATGCTTTCCTGAAATCGATAAACACAGCTCCACATAGATTGTTGTTATTTTTATTCTGGTGCCAATTTTTTATCATGTTTGTTAGGGCCGTAAGGCAAGAATATCTTGGTCGAAATCCTGATTGACTGTCAACTGTAAGCTTCTGGCGATCTAATTGCTGTAATGTTACTTTATGGATGTGTTTTTCTTGTGGTTTGGATAGTCCGGTACTGAGGGGGGAGCATATGTTCCAACTTCAAGTCTGTCTAGCCCCTATACTAGAGCGAAGTCCTCGGTACTGAGTGGGGAGCACACATTCCATCTTCAAGTATGTTTAACCACTATACTAGAGCGGGGTACCAGGTACTGAGTGGGGAACATATACTCCATCTTTAAGTATGTTTATCCATTATACTAGAGCGACGTACCCGGTACTGAGTGGAGAGCATACATTCCATCTTCAAGTCTGTCTAGCCACTATACTAGAGCGACGTCTCCGGTACTGAGTGGGGAGCACACATTCCATCTTCAATTCTTTCTGTCTAACCACTATACTAGAGCGAAGTCCCCGGTACTGAGTGGGGAGCATATATACTATCTTCAAGTCAAAACTGCACAGATGCTCTCATTATATCGAAATCTTTGGGAAAGTTGGCACAGCGTTGCAATCGGTACACGTATGTCTATGGCAAATGGGAATTAACAAGGCCACTTACGTAACATTCGTGGCATTCTGAACATCAGCAACTTTCATGGAATTCTGAACATTATCTACATTCATGGCATTCTGAACATTAGCAACATTCATGACATTGTGAACATTAGCAACATTTCTGATATTCCGAACATTAGCAACATTCATGACATTCTGAACTTTAGCAACTTTCATGACATTATGACGATTAGCAACATGCGTTATATTCTGGACATTAGCAACACTCATGCCATTATGAAGATTAGCAACATTCATGATATTCTGGATATTAGCAACATTCATGATATTCTAACCATTACCAACATTCGTAACATGTTGAACATTAGAATCACTCATAACATTTTAAACAGTACCAATATTTATAGCATCTTGAACATTACAAACATTATTGATATTCTAAACATTATCAACATCCATGACAGTCTGAGCATTAACAACATTCATGATATTCTAAACATTATTGATACCAACATTGTTTAGTTGGGCTAGCCCGTCTTGAGACCATCGCCTCAAAAGCAAACAAATAGTTTGGAATTATGCTTATAGTGTGGAAGAATACATACATCGTCAGAGACGGGTGTTACATGGAATGACCAGATAACCCTCAAGAACAGACACCCTATTGGAAAAGATACAATCGAGATATGCCTGTGACTACATAGTATAAATATTTAAAAGAGTGCATACCAATAATAGTGCGGCATGGACCGACCAGAAAGTCTCGAAGAACAGACACCCCAAAGGAAAAGAGACAATCATGGTATGTACTTGGCTACATAATATAAACGAGAGAACCGTCAAGAAAAGACACTCCATTGGACAAGATACAATCGAAATCGGTATGTGGCTACGTAATATAAATCAGAGAACCCTCAAGAACAGACACCCATTTGGAAATGATACAGTGTTGATATGCATGTGGCTACATAGTATAAACATTCACAAGAGTACATACCAATAATGTATTGAGTCCTATCAAAAGATGCTGTAAATATTTTCCTCGGGCGTCTTGGTGAGCATGGCTGCGACCGTGTTTGTGTTGGGATGTAATCCAAATTGTTTGTGGAGTCGTCAGGCCCAGTGACTGTAACTTGAGGCAGGCTTAAGGTGGACCTGCTAGTCGCGGATCTCTTGTAGCAGAGATCGGTTAGTGTATTCACCAACTGCAGCTCAGATCCATAGTTTATGTTACTGGTCAGGTGGCTAATGAGGTCAGGGGAGACTGAAGAAGTGACACCTGGAACGTTGTGACTGATATCCATGTGTTTTTTAACGTTACTAACCTAGTCTTAGCAATGTCCAAAATTGATTATCCACTTGACGTAAAACTGATGGTAAAAAGATACCTCTTATACTTGTAGTATCTACATTATTCAAAGATACTCTGCGCGTAAGCTTTATCATAAATAGTGAGAAAATAATTATTCTTGTGGCAACAAGAATTCTCTCTATTTATTCTCTAAAACTGGGTCGTTGCGTAAAATTTGTGGTCAAGTTCTTTTAATATCAATATTACATGACGATGATAGTTTTAATATCAAATTTAAAACCAATGGTTATCTAATAATGTAGGTCTAATTAAACTTTTAAAACACGGAAGGGACATATTCTGTTGTCAGTATTTTCTTGCCAAACGTATCGATTCGTTTTTTAATTGATTTTAATTTGAAAGAGGTCCTTAACGACTAACGTATCAAATTGTTAAAGGTATGGGGTTGACAAGAGAGAGAACATCACGCGCTGAATGTACTATATTCTGGATTTCTGTACTTTTGTTCATTATGTTAATGCTTTTCTCTGTAGTATATTACTGGGAGAGAGAATGAAAAAGAGAGAGAGAGAGAGAGAGAGAGAGAGAGAGAGAGAGAGAGAGAGAGGGAGAGAGGGAGAAAGAGGGTGAGAATGCGGAAAAAAGCGATGCAGAGAGAGGTTGAGGACGAAACAGCAAGGGTAGGATAGAAAGAGAATACGGGAGAGAGAGAGAGAGAGAGAGAGAAAGCTAGAGACAGAGAAACAGAATGAAATATATGACGAGTGAGAAAGACGAAGAAAACAGGAAGGGGGATAAAGAGAGGACGAGGGAGAGAGACCGAGGAAAGGAAGGAAGTTGAGAGAGATAGAGAAATAGTTATAGAGGGATACATACAGAATGGATGAGTAGATAAGTGGTAAGAGAAAGACGGACAAGGAAGTGAGAGGTAGAGACAATTAACTATTTAGAGACAGGCTATATGATTTTCCAACAAAAACAACATCTTCACTGAGTCCTAAAAGAAGAGACATTCAATAATGGCATACGCAAACTAATGAGAAGCACAATCACTGAAGACTATTCCTATCAGAAACTGTTGACAGGAAGGAGTTTCAAGAGATCCAATTGTACGAATAAGGTCAATTTCACCATGTCATTGATCTATATAGAGTACACGTGATCTGGAATACGAGAGAAACGATTGAATATGAAAGCGTGTACCAGTATTTCTTCTTTTTGAACTCGAGAATAATCCATACACTTGTGCAAACTATAAGTGCACACGACTGATTTTGTGTCAGCGTAAGTTTTCCTTTATGCCAGTGTTCCTAGCCATCAAGTTGAACATCTCCGACTTCTGAGGTATGTGTAATTGACTCTCCAATCGAGGACGGGAGACACACCTTTAAGTCTAACCAACCGACGTCAGGAAAGAACTCCAAATGCCGCGATCACGAGAAACAAATCATTGTAGTATGTTTCTAACATCACTCTATACTTGCATGAATATAAGTATTTTCCATTTCATGACGAATGTCTATTCAGTAGACATTAAGGCATAAAAATTTGCCCTTAAATACGAGATGAAAGACTGTTTGCGGAAAGAGAACCAAGTAATCTACAAAGAACACCAATTATCAAAGTAATGACAGTTTCGATTGATGCAAATTGACATTCTGACCCTATGAAGCCATGTCAAACGTTTCTCAGTCAGACAAGACTTAATAAGAGATTGCCATTATATGACAAAACGTAGAGAACCAATCTCACCTTCTAATAACAAGTCAAAACATCAGTCTCACCGTTAGAAAAGATGTAAAGAGCTAATACGACATTTTGACAAGCTTTGATAAGCTATTCTGATAGGTTGGCATGATACGATACAGCTAATCTGACAGTTTGGCAAGATTTGATACAGCTAATCTGACAGTTTGACAAGATATGATAAAGCTAATCTTGAAGTTTGGCAAGATATGATAAAGTTAATTTGATCTTCTGACAGGACGTTAAATGTACTTTTAATCTGACAATCTTATGAGAAATAACAAATCAGCCGTCTCAAGGTGCGTATAATGCCAAACTGACCGCTTAACAGTGTGACTACAGCCAATCTGACTGTCTGACAGTGTGACTACAGCCAATATGACCGCCTGACACTGTGACTACAGCCAATCTGACGGTTTGATAGTGTGACGATAGCCATTGAACCATCTGACAGTGTGACTACAGCCAATCTGACCGTCTGACAGTGTGACTACAGCCAATCTGACAGTCTGACAGTGTGAATATTGCCAATTTGGCCACCTGACGGCGTGACTATAGCCAATCTGACGGTTTGATAGTGTGACGATAGCCATTGAACCATCTGACAGTGTGACTGTAGCCAATGTGGCCATCTGACAGTGTGACTATAGCTAAAATGACCGTCTGAGAGTCTGACTATAGCCAATGTGTCCGCCTGAGAGTGTGACGATAGCCATCGAACCGCCTGAAAACTTTGAAAAAACAATTATCAGTTAGATGTAAGCATACTATGTCTCAGAAATATCCATTCGCTAAATAGTAGTAAAATGCGTTTTCCAGGTTTTCTTTGCCACTCTTGGATACCAGAGAGACGGAACAAGATACACGCCAGTATTCTAACTTTAACAGCTCTGCCACTAGAACTGAAATACATTTCTAACAAGACATAATTTTAACATTTACGAGTTATTAATTAGTTCTTGGCAAGAGCTATTATTACCATTTTAAGATAAAATTGGAAGAGCATTCTATTGGGCATTCCCCTACATATTCATCCAGTCCGGAATGGATACCAGTAACCATTTTGGGATATAAAGGCGGTCGGAAAGATAGTGACCATGCAACCCACCAAAGTATCGATTGCTTAATACAATTATGAGGCAAGCATCATATGTTCAACATGTCTCAACGAGTGCAAGATGGGTAAATTACGTTACGTTTATTCGAAACTGGTTTACTCGAAAGCCGGATTCTCCTTCGGGAGACTCGGGTTCAAATCCTCGGTAAGGTGTGGAGTTTCTTTTTTTTTTTGTTTCTGTGGGGGAAAAATTAAAACTTAATCACATAGTTCGCGGCGACTACACTAGCCAGACGGTCTTAATTCCTCAGGCTCAAGATCCACCACCCCTTAAAACGTCATTTAAAAGTCGACAGCGTCGACGTCATTGCACCAGATGTTTATCCCACATGGCTCGGTCTCTTTCCGCAGCGCGGAAAGCGTCGCACAAAACACGAACTTCGTAGCTCCAACGACGACCCACAGGAGTCTCCGAAGAAATTAACTCGTTAACCGAAGAACGCGGCCTGGAATCGAACCCACAGCCTTCGGAGCCCAAGCCAAACGGCTTGACCACTTCGCCACGACTTGACCACTTCGCCACCACCCTCTGCCATACACCTGACGGTATTATATTGGCTGTAAATGACAGTGACAGATGGCTACGTATTGCATGTCTGCTTATTCTTCTTTTGCCTCTAGGACTACTAGTGGTGGTATAGACTCACACTCACGGTTGTCAAGACCATGTAGGCCAGTCATGAGTGGATGGATGTTGGCTGAGGTTTTCTAGGATAGGAGGAGGCTAGTCTCAAACCAACGCTTCATTGGTAGACTTACGACATGCGCAGAGGGTTTACGGTGTTATTATTCTATACTCACACTCTTGGACCCCATCAATACACGGACGCTTTATAATATCACTAGCTTATTACTTACTGAATTACTTACTTCTAAGAAGAAATCGTGATAAATCTACACGAATTATGATTATAATAACTAATTAATTGTAATTCACGGCTTTGTTTGTTCAGCTGTGATTCCGTTTCAATAAATTATCACACGGTGAAATATCATAGACGTTGCGACACATACACATACAAATATACAGGTAATATGACGAAGCGGAATTACACACGCGGGTAATATGAAGGTCAGAAACTACACACACTGGCAACATGAATTACAGCTCGGTGTGTCCTGAAAGGAAGGCGACTGATACCACGTCCGGGGGTTCAGCCAACAAATATTGTGTTTCGCTGGATGGAGGTTAAATGCTCGGTGTTGCCTGGACTAATCCTTGAAAAAGGGAAACCTTGTGTGATCTTGAAAGACATCAGCGGTTCCTGCTTTCTTCCTATGGGATGGCTTTAGATGAGAAGTGAAGACAATTTTCCCTCACACGTACATCAATATTTTTTTTTTGGTAGCAGATCCTTTACAGGACGTTGCAGTCAGCTATGTCATTTTTGGGCTGTTGGTGATTTCATGGAAAGTTTACGTTCAGTAGTTTGGCATTGATGTGTGAACCACCTGTTCATTCATATCATTTTATATAAACCAACCCAAGGCAGTCTGCCCCCAAATCTCACGCAGCTGTGTTTCAAACGCGGTATGTCGAATTTCTGGGTCCGTAACCACTTCACCTTGGAGCCGGCTTCATAAATCTTTCGCCATTTACATTCACACACACACTGTATCAATGGGATAATGCATTTAATGGCTGTTTGTGAGGTACAAGGAAACGGCCTGTTTACGTTCAGTAGTTTCCCTTTGCTTCTTGAACGACTGATTCCCAAGCCACTGAAATCAACGCATGATGACGATCTACTCCCGCAATTGATTACGATCCCTCGATCCGGTATGTCGAGGAAACATGAGACTGCGATAACTAATATGTATGTGTGTGTGTGTGTGTGTGTGTGTGTGAGAGAGAGAGAGAGAGAGAGAGAGAGAGAGAGAGAGAGAGAGAAAGAGAGAGAGAGAGAGAGAGAGAGAACGAACGAACGAACGAACGAACGAACAGACTTTATTTTCAAAGGGTAACAAATTGGGCACGCAGGCCCGTCTTACATTCGGCCCTTCCAATCACTCATCTTTCTTTCATCAACAGTGCATAGGAAAAAAACATTGTCACATGAATTTTGTAAACATAAACAATGCATATTACTATGTTATGAGACACATCCACCACCCACCCACACATCCCCCATTCCCTCCAACTCCCCCACGCAACCACCACATCCCTACACCTACACATCTCCCCACCCACACACACCTCTAACCCACCACACATCCCATCCACCCACACCCCAAGCACACATACATTCAATAACCCACACATCCCCCACCTACACACATCTCCCCACCCACTCACATATCCTCTACCCGTCCCATTTCCCACCAACAATCACTCACCCAATATCCTCATCCACCCACACACCTCCAACCACCAAGCCAAACACACATTCCTCAGCCACACACACATCTCCCCGTCAACTCACATATTCCGCACCTACCCACACACAAATTCCGCACTCACCCACATAATCTCCCATCTCCCCCAGCCCACTCACAGATCCCGAGCCCACACCTACAAACATTCCCCACCATCTCCTAACCTGCACACACTCACCCACCCACATATCCTCTACCTACCCACACATCCTCTATCCACCCATCCCCCAACCAAACATCCCTTAACCACACACCCTTACTCATATACAATCACCCACCCACACATCCTCTACCCAACCACACATCCTCCATCCACCCATTCCCCCAGCCACACATCCCTTAACCACACACCCCTACCCATATACACACACATCCCCACCCACGCATAATCTCCCCACCCATACAAACATTCCTCACACACATCCCCACCCACCAACACATTCCCCATTCACAAACACACACCTCCCATCCACGCACACACAACCCACACACACATCTTCAACCCATACATTCATCCCCTCACACATCCCTAGACACACGTACTTATCCCTCAACCACTAACACCCACACATCCCTTACCCACTCATCAACACATACATCTCCTATCTACCCACCCACACTCACACATCCCAGCCACCCATCTAAGCACACATCCCCCACCCTCACACACATCCTTCACCCACCCGCAAACCCAACCACACCTTCACCCACCCAAACAAACATCATTTATCCACACCCAGCTCCCCTCCCACACAACACCACACCCACACACATCCCAAAGACACATCCCACACACACATCTATCCACACATCTCCTACCCATCCACACATCCCCCAACTACAATCACCCTCACTACCCACACATACATCCTCCATCCAGCCACACACACCCCCACCCAGCCAGACATATCCCCCACAAACACAAACATCTCCAAATCCATCACCCACACCCATCACGCACCCCTCCCCCAACCCACACACATCCCCCACACACATTCACCCACACATCTCTCACCCACACACAACCCCACCCATCCTCCCAAACATCCCTCACCCATACACATCCCTCACCCACAGACACATCCCCAAACCCACAACTACCCCCACCTGCACACATCTCCCACCCACCACATATCCCCACACCCACATCTCCTCATCCACACATATAACCCCGCCTATCCCATAACCCACCATCAATCATCCACCAACATATCCTCCTCCACCCACTCATCCACAACATCTACCCATACACCCATACATCTCGCACGCATCCACACACAAATCCCCCACCCACCCACACACAAATCCCCTACCCACCCACACAATCCCACCCCGCCCACCGACACATCCTGAGCCCACCCACACACATCACGAATCCACCCACACACACATCCCCCCATCCCCCAACCTACTATTATGATCAAACTCCCACACTTTACACACACATACAGTGATGATTGTCGTGAGCATTGTTGCAAAATTGTAAAGAAAATGGAGAAAAATTGTACATATACATTTTGTAACTTAAAAATTAGTGATGTAATTCAACTCTCACTCTCTCTCTCTCTCTCTCTCTCTCTCTCTCTCTCTCTCTCTCTCTCTCTCTCTCTCTCTCTCTCTCACTAACGCTCTCACTCACATTACAGTAATGTTATATTATATATGATAAAATCAAGTGGCATACATACAAAATGATAATGTGAAAGATGAAAATACACAAAGAATATGGAATGGCATGTTACAGGACATGCGAGCACTCAATTCTCGCTCTCTCTCTCTCTCTCTCTCTCTCTCTCTCTCTCTCTCTCTCTCTCTCTCTCACACACACACACACACACACAGGCACACACAAATTCCCCACACACACACACACACACACATATCCCTCACATACACACCCATACATACATCCTCACATCTAGACAAATACATGATGCCTCACATGATCACTGAAACTAATAAGAACAAACTCCCACACTTTACACACAATTGAGACACTGACAATTTTCGTGAGAATTCTCGCAATTGCAAGAAGTGGAGAAAAAATTGTACATATACATTATGTAGCGTAAAAATTAGTAATGCAATTCAACTCTCTCTCTTTTTTCTCTCTCTCCCTCTCTCTCTCTCTCTCTCTCTCTCTCTCTCTCTCTCTCTCTCTCTTGCTCTCTCTCTTGCGTTCTCTCTCTCTCTCTCTCTCTCTCTCTCTCTCACTCACACACACACATACACACACACACACACACACACTAACTCTCTCACTCACATAACAGTAATGTTATATTATACATGATAAAATCAAGTGGCATACAAAATGATAAGATGAGAATTAAAAAAAAAAATATATGGAATGGCATGTTACAGGACAATCAGGTGGCATTAAACGATACCTCGTAATATGAAAGATGGGAATACATAAAAAATATGGAATAGCATGTTACATGACATGCGTGGGCTCAACTATCTCTCTCTCTCTCTCTCTCTCTCTCTCTCTCTCTCTCTCTCTCTCTCTCTCTCTCTCTCTCTCTCTCTCTTTCTCTTTACATACACACACTCTCACACTCATTCACTCTCTCTCTCTCTCTCACTTACACTCACTAACTCTCTCACTTGCTTTACAGTAATTTACATGAATTCATTTTATGCATGTTAAAATCAAGTGCATCAAAATGATAATATGAAAAAAAAATGAGAATACACAAAACATATGGACCAGCATGTTAGATGACATGTGTGCGCTCAACTCTCTCTCTCTCTCTCTGTCTCTGTCTCTCTCTCTCTCTCTCTTTCTCTCTCTCTCTCTCTCTCTTTTCTCTCACACACATGTACATACACACACCCACACACATCATACCCACGCAATACACACACCTGCACACATCCATATACTTACTCACACGTACTCACATAACACCCGAATATACACTCCCTCGCATACACTGCATGCATGCACACTTAAACATACAAAGATATACAATACATACACGAGCACACACACACACACACATCCATACACACATACATACACGCACATGCATATAAACGCATATAAACACATGAACGCACACCTTAACACACGTACAGACATACACGCAGAGGCACACACAGATACACACATGTACACACATATACACCCATACACACATCTAGACATGCACACACATACATCACACTTTCTCATGCACTCTCTCATTCACCCACGCTCTCTCTTTTACACACTCACTCGCTCTCACACTCACTCATTCGCGCACATACACGCATACCCACAAATTCTCTCTCACTCACTCACGCTCCCTTACTCACTCATTTACTCGATGACTCTCACACTCACTCACTAACTTTCACACTCTATCACATAGACAGGCAGACACACAACACACCCACTCTCTCAGATTCACTCATTCTCTAACTAAATCTCTCACACATATGTCCACACACTCACTCACTATTACACTCACTCAGGCACACTCGCATGCATACTCTCTCACTCTCACTCATACTAATTCTTCCACTCACACTCTTTCTCACTCACCCACTGTCTCGTTCACACACATACAGTGAAGAACGATAGTGGAAAAATGATACTAGTAGGTGACTTATGGAGGCATATAGTCGGTATGAAGTAAGTATTGAAAGAGTTTTCAGTTGAATGTGTAGGGACTCATTGGTGTTTTCAGTTCTGGTGGAAGGCTATTCCACAAGTGAGCACCAGAATATGCGAAACAAGTTTTGTATAAGTCCAATCTAGGCTTAGGAAGCTGTAATAAATTTAAGCGCTTACTGTTCATTGCATTAGATTGAATTAACGGTAGAAGATACTCTGGGGTATTTTCAGATATAATTTTATTCACTAATTTGGCTTTGTTAAAAAGGAAGCGCTTTTGAAGTGGCAGAAGTCTTAGATGGCTGTATAATTTATTACTTTCAACGTGCTTTATGCTAGAAACTAGACGTATAGCGCGGTTTTGAAGCGAACACAATTGTTTCATATTAGATTTAGGGCAGCCATCCCAGACTGTGGAACAATAATCGAGAGGTGATTGGATATAGGATGCATAGAATATCTTACGTGTGCTTTCATCCAAAAAGTGTTGAATTTTAGCAAGTTGGTAAACTTTTTGTGCTATTCTCTTGGTAAGGGCGTGAACATGAGGGCTCCAGTTTAAATGTCTGTCAATTAAAAGACCTAATGTTTTATGTTCATTTACATTAATTATAGGTAACGTGTCCACGTGGAGCTCGAGCGGTATCCCAGTTATGGCTAGGGTCTGTAGTTTTTGTCTGGTCGTTATTAGCATGGATTTGGTTTTGTCGATGTTAATTAACATGCAGTTTTCATTGCTCCATATACTAAGGTTGTCAAGTTGGTTTTGTAAAGAGCTCTCTAAGTCACAAAGGGAGAGAGAGAGAGAGAGAGAGAGAGAGAGAGAGAGAGAGAGAGGGGGGGGGAGAGTGGGCTTCAAATGTAGACATTAAAAGTGTGATAGAAATTGCCCTAACAATCTTGTAACCCGTCAATATTGTTGTTAAGGATGCCACAAGTGTTAAGCACGTGAAATCACTGTACAGACAAACACAGTGACGTCATAACGACGGTTCAAAGATGGCCGCCCTACTTTTGATTTGCATTAAAGAGGAACAGCGTTCTGTTCTCCCTTTTTTTTCATCAGTAAAGGGGTGGAACCTATAGAAATTAATCGGTGATTGAAGGTCCAGCATGGCGTGATGCATGCCTGTCATTCCAACATGTGTATGAGTGGAAGTTTCAAAACAGCTCGACTTCTGTGACAGACTTTTGACGACTCAGTCACACCAAGTTACACATCAGAGTCGATTTTTCTACAGAAATCCAAGCAGTGTCGGCGCTGCAGGACTTACATTGAACGCAGTGGTGACTACATCGAAAAAGGATACATTTGCCTTTTACTTTTTTTAAACAAGAATATATTCATTAAACAAAAACAAACATTTACGGTTTTAATTTGATTCTACCTCGTCTCTCTCTCTCTCTCTCTCTCTCTCTCTCTCTCTCTCTCTCTCTCTCTCTCTCTCTCTCTCTCTCTCTCTCTCTGTATATATTTATATCCATTTCATTTGGCACCTTGCCGTCTTGACAGACGATAGTTTGTGCTTTAAAAAGGCATAATAACTTTTACCTATGTCGGTAGCGCATGTGACTGATAAGGCCAATTTGCGCTGTTAATGTCCGTTCACAGTGGGTGCATGTGAACACGTGGTCATTTCCACCATCATGCACCATCTTACGTCTCATACGCTCGGTGTGTGACTTATCTGCAATAATTTTCTCCTTTGTCTTTATTCCATTTCTGATGTTTGCCCTCCATGCGACACGTTCAGCGGCGACTTGCTCCCAATGTGCATTATCAATGCCTGTATCAATCATGTCCCGCTTACACACATCTTTGTATCGTAGTAGAGGCTGACCCTGAGATCTCTTACCCATCTGTAATTCACCAAAAAAGATGTCCTTTGGTATTCTACCATCATCCATCCTCCTAAGATGTCCTATCCATCTAAGTCTACGAAGACTGAGCATGGAATAAACCGTCACACAACCTGATCTTTCCAATACTTCAGTATTTGTGATTTTGTCTTGCCACTTAATACCAAGAATTCTTCGCAGACACCGCATATGAAAGCTGTTTAAACGTTTCTCTTGGTGTGAGTAAGTTGTCCAGGTTTCACTGCCATAAAGAAGAGTACTAAGGACACAGGCTTGATAGACAAGGACTTTTGTTTTGGCAGTAAGCTTCCTGTTCTCCCAGACTCTTTTTCTTAACCTGTTCATTGTTGTTGCTGCCTTACCAATCCGGATGTTGATTTCCTGATCTAGGGATAATTTGCTATTTACCACTGATCCTAGATATGTAAAATGGTCTACCATCTCTAGTTCGGCGTCGTCAATAAAGATTGATGGTACCCCATGTGCACCTTGTGACATAATCTGTGTCTTCTTTTTGCTAATTGTTAAACCAAATTCAGAACAAGCATTGGAGAATGCAGATATTAGACATTGCAATTCTTCCTCAGAGTGGGTCGTAACTGCAGCACCATCTGCGAAAACCAACTCTCTGATCAGTACCCTCCTAATTTTGGTCTTGGCCTTCAATCTCTGAGCATTGTAAAGGCCGTGAGTGAATGTATATACCACCATCCTGATTACTAAAGGCATATTTCAGTAGAAGTGAAAAGTATATTCCAAAGAGGTGGGAGCTAGTACACAACCTTGCTTAACTCCACTCTTGATTTCAAACTCTTCAGAAGTTGCACCATCAAACTTGATTATACCCTTCATGCCTGTGTGGAACGATTCCACAATGGACAGAAGAGTTGGTGGGCAGCCAATCTTCTTTAGTGCCTTGAACAGACCCTCACGACTGACCAAATCAAATGCCTTTGTGAGGTCGATGAAGGCAATAAACAGTGGTTGATTCTGTTCACGGCATTTTTCTTGCATTTGTCGCAATGAGAATATCATATCAATGGTAGACCGGTTCTGTCGAAAGCCACACTGTGATTCGGGGTAGACTTGATCTCCTAGGACTTGAAGTCTGCGCAGAACAATTCTGGCAAATACTTTTCCAACAATACACAGAAGTGAGATACCCCTATAGTTGTTGCAGTCGCTCCGATCGCCCTTGTTCTTGTACAGTGTTATGATGCTTGAATCTTTGAAATCCTGTGGGACTTGTCCTTCTCGCCAGCATAGCTCTATTAGCTGGTGGATCTGTAGAGTGAGTGTGTCTTGCCCACTCCTGATAACCTCTATTGGAATCCCATCCTTACCTGGAGCCTTGCCAGATGCAAGTTCATTTATAGCACACTTAACTTCTGTTATGGTGGGAAGTGTGTCCAGGTGGTCAAGAGTTGGTAGAGCCTCTATGGCGTTGAGGGCATCATCCGCTAGTTTGGTCTCACTTGAGTAAAGCTCCAAATAGTGCTCTACCCATCTGTCCATCTGCTGTTTCTTATCAGTGATGATTTCTCCAGTCAAGGTTTTCAATGGTGTACTTCTTTTGATCAATGGACCACAGGCTTTCTTTATTCCTTCATACATGCTTATTATGTTTCCCTTATCACTTGCGATTTGAATGGACTCACATAACTTGATCCAATAATCATTTGTACACTACCTGGCAGCCTTTTGCACATCCTTCCTAGCTTGCCTTAGCTCACTTAGAAGTGTTACGCGTTGGTCTTTCCTTGTTTCTTAAGAGAGCTATCTTCTTCTTATCAATCAAGGGCTGCAGAGTCTCGCTGTTTGCCGCAAACCAGTCCTGCCTCTTATGATCCACAGTGCCGTAAACCCCTACGGCAGTTTTATAAAGAGTTTCCTTAATTTGACCCCACTTTTCATTTACTGTACAATTTTCTGGTGTATCAGTGAAAGCGTCTTCAAGTTGCTGTTGAAACTGAAAGCACTTTTCAGGATCGTGAGTGTTAATAATATTAATCCTGGGGCTAGATTTGTGTTTAGCTGTGTAGATTCTCTTTGGTCTCAGTCTAACCCTTGCAACAACCAAAGAATGATCCGTATCACAGTCAGCACTGTGGTAACTTCGAGTCAATGATATATGGTTCAGATGTTGTCTCCGTGTGATGGTGAAGTCCAGCTGGTGCCAATGGCCGGCTCTTGGATGTTTCCATGTGACCTTATGCATATCTTTTGTTTTGTTTAAAAAAGGAATTTTAATACATAGGTCATTACTGGTGCAATGCTCCAGCAGCCTTTGCCCATTTTCATTCATGCGACCGATGTTGTATTTTCCAAGGCACACTGGCCATGAACTCGAGTCCTTGCCCACACGAGCATTGAAATCACCGAGCATATAAATGTAGTCAGATTTTGGAATTGCCTTGATCACGGAGTCTAACTCCTCATAGAACGAATCCTTCACATCATCAGAGGAATCGAGTGTCAGTGCTTATGCAGTAATAATGGTGGCAAACCCACAAGAGGTTGCCAAGCGCAGGGATAATAGTCTTTCATTTCCTCCTGCTGGAATTTCAATCATTCCCAGTAGCGAATTCTTCACTGCAAAGCCCACACCGTGTTGCCTTTTTTCTGCCTGCCCTCTACCCTTCCAAAAAAAGGTGTAATTGTTTTCCCTGAGTGACCCTTCCTCAGCGAGGCGAGTCTCCTGCAGGCCAGCAATATCAATGTTAAGACGATTGAGTTCGGCATCAATCACAGCCGTTTTTCTCACATCGTCAATATTGGTCAAGTCAGTGGAAAATCCTGGACACATGGTTCTCACGTTCCAGGTTGCAAGCCGTAGCTTGAGGTTTCTATTTTTATTTTTATTTGTACCTGGTGCATTGGTTTTACAGCCTGCGATTCAGATTTTGTCCTAGCCCCAAGCACCCATTGAAGCAGGCAGGCTGTGGCGGATCAGCACCCAATTGGCCGGGGGCTGCCCAGCTTGAGGCGGGCGGTAGCTGATCAGTGACACCTGTAGGTGTCTCCCACCGTCAGAGGCAACGCGTGGCGCCCCATGTCTACGCCAATTGACAGGGACTTATAACCCGTAACAGTTGCCTCTCGCTTTGATTCCGAGACCAGTTAAGACCAGGGATGGAGTTATTGCCTCTCCATAGCACAAAGCCTGGGCTAAATTATAGAGATCATGTGTTGCCCATGCAGCATGATCCCTCTCTCGGCCTGCCTAGTTCACTCCAGAGGAAAGGTAACACCCCTACATCTGGAACAAGACAAGCTGCAGAAGCTGCCGGATCAGCAAAACAATGCTCTAACTGTCCGCCTGTCGGAGCTTCGATCCTAGACCAGCCGCCAACCAAGGCTTAGGGCCTGGTCTGCCCTGCCATGACATTTTGTCTTTAGCTTGCATTTCCTCGCACCAGGGTAAGGCTTGTACCCTCCCAATTGCGCTCTTCCGCCCGAAGCCGTTGGCACAATGCGGGGTGTCGGGTTTGGTAAGCGCCGTCCAACATTCGGCGCTAACAGAAAGCAGGAAGTACCGTCTACTGTTATACAGTAGCTCAGTCATAACTGACTAAGACCTGACACAGATCAACCTATGCAACATAACTATCTTTTCTTGGTAAATGCCAGTCGAGCTCTTGTGGTATCTTCATCTCCACCTGTGGGTAATTAGGCAAGAAGTAAAGTAAAGGTCTCCTGTCTTACCAGGAGGAGTATTGGGTAAGTGATAAGTAAAGTGAAGGTACTGGACCCTTTCCCTAAACAGCTATTAGATGGACTTCAATGCTACTTCTCGTCCTTGACTTGGGACGTAAGTTACAAGGGCCTCAGAAGTTGGAGAATGAATATCAGTCTAGTGCAATCAATATTAGTAGCAACTTCTAGTACTCGTCTATGGACTGAGTTGCAGTTTAAAGCGAGCGAACGCCAAAAAACAAAACAAAAGCAACAAGACGCATAGGTATTGACTTTAGATCCATAAAGCGGTACACTTGCTACGAGAACAGCAAGATATATTAGAAAGTATCAATAAAGTGCAGATGATCACGTGGTATATATCGCAATTAGGGTCTGAAGATTTGACCTTCATCCCTTCTAGGCGTTGACATATGCGATGACATGTAACCAATCTCCCCCCCCCCCCAACCCCCCCACCCCTACCCCCACCCTCCTTTTTTTTCCCATTTTTAATTTCGTCGCCTTCCTTTCCTAACCACTTCGCAGGAAATATATTCAGAAGATCGCCTGGGTCCCCATTTTATGAGGCTCGATCAACCTCAGGGTCATACTTGTCGGAAAAAAATATAACTCTGCACATTGTGAATTATAACATGGAAACTCAAGCAAAAGACTGCACGATTTGTTGTCTGATATATTTCCTTGCATCTCATCAGGTGATGCGATACAGTTATGTATCATATAACGTGGATTAATGGATTATATTGTGTCTGAAATACTTGTAACACATAGTCACTGACATTATTCAAATGTGGGGCAAATGTTATCGCCACGGTAATAGCACATTTAAAAGTAAGTCTTTCTATCTGCTCAACATTGGTTGGAATCGCCTAATTGTTAACGCTAATTGTTAATTGTATATTTGAGGAATCGTTTATTGTTCGTTGAATACAGTATGCGAAACGCCTGTAATTGTTGGGGAGTGAATTGGAACCATTGTCTTGGCATACAGGGCGCAAACCACAATGTCACCTTGTTTCCTCACAGAACTAGCATCAATACAGTATGCACAATTTATTCTTAATCCTACTTTCGTTTCGCATTCTGGGAATCCCTGATATAACTTTCAACAAATAAAGTCGATTTCATCGACTGATTTTCATCTGTAATATTCGAGAGCTTAACGAAAATTCCCAGTAATGCTGTTTACAGACGGCAAAATCGTTTGAACAAATATAATAAATTACCTGGCGGGGACTGCAACTCAACTTACACGTGTGCCTTACGCATACATGGATTGCTGCCGACTTACTGTAGCACTAATGAACCAAAGAAATAGTACAGAATTCCCGCAATGTGTTTTCCGAAGTGCGCACATAAATTATGTGTAACATAAACGCAACACATCATCATATGTCTTGTCAATTGACGTTAGAGATCATGCTTCTCCTCATCTTCCGATCTTTAACAGAATGTATCAATAGACGCTGTGTTAAGTTTTCTTAACACGATGAGAGACGTAAGCTATAATTTCGGCTTGTTTTCCCAAACCTCCTTTACAAGTAAGATTTCAGTTTGTTATTCCAGTTTTATCTTCTCAGAATATGTATGACAAAGGGTCTTATGGGGCACTCTGAATTCTTGGTTTGGTCATTTGTTATTTAACTATTTTGTTTGTGTTTACGAGGTACTTCACATGAAAACCCTCAAAGTGTGACAGAAATTACAATAACCAAGCCATTATCTTGTAACCTGTCAATATTGATGTTAAGGATATCAAGAGTTGTGCACGTGGCTTCACGGTGCAGACGAGCATGCGGACGTCATAGAGACAGTTTACATACAGATGGCCGCCGCACTTTTGACATGAACCAAAGAGGAGCAGCGTTCTTTTATCAATTTTTAAAAAAAAATCAGTGAATTGAAATGCATCGGCGGATGAAGGTCCAGTATGATGGTGCATGCCTGTCAATCCAGTAAGTGTATGAGTGGAAATGGAAGTTTCAAAACGGCGTAACTTGTGTGACAGATTCTTCATGAACGGGTCAGGAGTCACACCGATTAGGTAGCCCAGAGTCGATTTTTCTATTGGAAGTCAAAAACTTTATCGGCACAGGAGAAATTGCATTGACCGCAGTGGTGATTACATCGGCAAATTATAGATTTGTTCTTTGCGTTTTCAGAATATATTCTCTCTCTCTCTCTCTCTCTCTCTCTCTCTCTCTCTCTCTCTCTCTCTCTCTCTCTCTCTCTCTCACACACACACACACACACACACATACACACACACACACGCACGCACGCACGCACGCACACACGCACGCACACACACACAATATAAACTTAAGATGTTCATTTCACAGAGCCATCAGCAGCATATAAGTTTTGTCAATTGGGATTTGTTCGTATCCTTTTCAGTTACATATGATTTTAGCAAATGATGACAGCATTAACAGCGTATAAGTTGTGTTAATTCGGCTTTGCTTATAAACATTTTAATTTTTGGTTCAAGTAAACAACTAGTTCCCTTATTCAGTCTTCGGGAAAAATGTAATCCACTCTCGGATGCATTGTCTGCAGTTTTGGGGGAATGTTAATAAGTTGGATCCCGTCTCATCTAGGCAGACAAAGACATGTTAGCCCGAGAACTACCGACTTCACCACCTAATCGCCACCTTGCTATGGGGTTGACTTTAATGTCATGTGGGCCATGAACAGGCTACTGATTTTAAATATTCGGCCTTCGGAAACACCGCTAGTCAAACCTGGACATAATTGATGCCATTTCCAGACCTAACTTCACAACCTGACTTTAAGAGATGAATGGAACGAACGAACGAATAAACATTTGTTTCTAACAAACTGGGCACGCAGGCCAGTCTTAAATTCGACCTTTCCAACCAAAAAATCATCTTTCGTACATCAATTATCTATTGTACATGTTACATTCAAATTGAAAAAAAATATTGTAAAATGAATTCATGTTAACACACTCTCTCTCCCACACATTCTCTCTCCCTCAAAGTCAATCTTCTTCACACACTCTCTCCCCCACACCCTCTTTCTCCTTAACACTCTCTCTTTTCTCTCCCTTACACACTCTTTCTCACCTTAACACATCCACTCTCACACTCTCTCGCTTACTCCCTCACACTCTTTCTCCCCCACACACTTTTTCTTCTTAACAGTCTCTATCCCTACACTCTCTCCCTTACACTCTCTCCCTCACACACACTCTCACTCTCACCCTCTCTCTCTGTCTGTCTGTCTGTCTGTCTATCTGTCTGTCTGTCTGTCTGTCTGTCTGTCTGTCTGTCTGTCTCTCTCTGTCTCTCTCTCTCTCTCTCTCTCTCTCTCTCTCTCTCTCGCCCACGCCATACCGAAACGAAAAGTAGCATCAGCAGAAGAACAAGAAGAAGAGAATGAAGATAATAGTGATGAGAAAGTATAGGACAAATAGACTAAGGGCTGCAGATATGTTACAAAACATGCTAGCTATGTTTTCATGGCGAAGTAATTTAAGTATTCTGCCTCACGCTGTGAAAGTCGTGAGTTCGTTTCGCTAAATGCGTCGTTCAGAACACGGATGTAATGTTATCGGGGACTCCTGAGGCTCATAGCAAGTGCTAAGGAATTCCTGCTTTTGCGATGGTCTCGAGAAGCAGCTTGCTGTTCTAGGGAGAGAAATCAAGCCAGATGGTTGTACACCAGGTGCAACGAAATGGACCCACGCGACTTTAGTAGTTTATGCTTGCTACAATAAGCTGATATCTCCGGTTGTAGGCGACGACACTTCCACAGAGATACCCTGCAACGGAAGATAATAACATCATTTCTCGCCCCTCTTTGCCCTGCATCTCACCAACAAACACTGTAATAACATTTTGACTCACCAATAGTGTACTTGTGTCCATCCAGTTGGAGAACACATTTTCTCCGTCGTCGTTTGTATCCAGGGTGATTCTGTTTCGTGTGCTTTTGTTTAATTTCCGAGCCATCTGAAGATAGCTTTACGCTGGGATTCCCCTGTGATATATCCTTACAGTTGAAATCCATGATCAGGAGTGAGTGAATGTTGAAATTCAGACAGGTCATTGGAAAGCCCTTTTCATAAAGTCATTTAGAGCACGGCTAACGAAATATATGTAGCTTATGATGCCACGTGATCAGCGTTGGAACCATAATGTGATGTGGTAGGTTTTCTTATCTGAAGTATCAAATTTAACATTAACACCGCGTATCATATTGCTACTTGCTACTTCGTCTGGTCGTATGTCTGCCTTCAGTCATCTTTCGTATGTACAGTGTGGTTGGAAACGAGATATTGCTGTCTTATGCTGTCTAACAATGCCACGCAAGGCAGTGTGCAAATAATTCTAGTAAGCATAGTGGAGGAGAGCGAAGAAGGGGTTAGAGTTCCTCAATAGCAACATGCTTTGAATGGCTGTTCGTTTTTAAGTAAGTAAGTAAATATATAAACGTGTCGACGTAGCCAAGCATACTGGGTATCAGGAGATGACTTACCCCATATGTTAACGAGACCCTAAGGAGAAGTAAAGAAGAGAAACACTGCAACCTACCGATCATGTCGTAGAAGGCAACTAAGAAGGATTGGGCCTTTGTGTTAACCAGGGCTCGAAAGGGACGCATACAACGTCACTCTGTCAGGCATAATGTAAAATACACTTTTAAACAAAAAGAACGTCAGCTACACAATCTAACCAACCATTAACAATATAAATAATGAAAATAATTGAATTACCTATCCACCCAAAAAGAAGGGAAGCTCTTACAGAAGCAGAGAAAATCTAATGGAGTCCTGGGAGCTGATTACATTTCTTTCACCTAGAAAATATTTCAGGATTGGCACCTGGAATGTTACAACTATGTATGAAGTAAGTAAAACAGCACAGGTGGGAGCAGACATGATTTATTATAATTTTAGCATTTTGTGATTGTGCGAAACAAGATGGACCGGGACAGGTGACAGCATCTAAGCATATGCGAAGCAGTGCTGCTGTACTCAGGCCATAAAGAGGAAAATGACGCCCCCAAAGAGTCAAAGTAAGAATTATTAGAGTGGGAAGCAGTGAGCTCTAGAATAATAACATAATGATTCAAAACTTTACACAGAAAATAAACACGAATGTAATGCAGTGTAATGCATCAATAAATGATGAAGCGGAATAGGTTAAGGAGGAATAGTACATGAAACTTCCAAACGGAAATGACAACTTAAGAAATGGCAACATCAAATTTTGATGAGTGACTTAAATAATAAAATAAGATCGGTTACAGTGGTGACGAAGAGGTAATAGGCAAACATGGACTAAGGGTAATAAATGAACATGCACACTTAGTCATCAATTATTCCGCAATGAATCAATATGTCATAGGTGGGAGTCTTTTTTTCATTATTGTTTATTTTCACAAACGAATCCTTGAAGCCACATTGTCACCACTCGACTACAAAACGGGAAAACACATTGATCATATCTGTGGTAATAAGACATTTAGATAATCTCTACAGCACGTAAAAGTCTTTCGTGGTGCAGATGTAGGTACAGACCACCATTTGCTATTAAGCAACATTCAGTTAAAACTCAAGAGCTGTATAACATCTTATAGACACGGGATTCAATACAATGTAGGGTATCTCAGAAACCAAGAAAGAGACTAAGGAACAGTGTATGGCCAGAGTCTCTAATAAGTACCAAGTATTGTAATACTTAGCAGACGAGGGGAACACAGATAAGAGTTGACAACTTAAAAGCTTTTGGAGTGAAGTATGTAAGGAAGTCTGTGGAAGAAGGGAACGACGTAATCATAAAGCATGGACAATGCCAGACTCCCTCAAGAAAATAGAAGAAAGGAAACATAAACAGGCAGACATAATACACACAACTGAGCTGCTAAAATCAGAGCCCAAAGAAAATATACTGACGCTACTAAAGAAGTTGCCAATTTTCGTGGCGAAGGTGGTACGGACTCGGTTCGTGATCCCACACACCCGTATTCGATATACAGTTGCGTGCGATTTGGCAGTAGACCGCGTTGAGGTATTTTTTTACGAAATGGTATGGGTGCCAGTCGTCCAGAAAGCAATGGCAAACTCATCATCAAGTGCCATGCCGACTGGCGTAGGCGTTCATGACTCTCCACACATCTCGGTCTTCGGCTTTCTGGATCAACTCTGCCGTTTATATTTCTGTATGCCAGCGTCGCAATCCATCAAGCATCTTTTCTCGTGGTCTGTCTCTGCCTCTCTTCCCCTCAATCTTTCCAGTTATCACGATCTTCTAACGCCTCTCTCATCACCACATGACCAAAAAACCTGTTTGTCTCTTTCTTATTGCTGTATATAATGTTCTAGTTTTATTAGCCTCTTTTAAGCATTCGTTGTTAGTTACTCTGGCAGTCCAAGGAATTCGCAACATTCGTCTCAGGAACCACATCTCTGTTGCTTCTAATCTCTTCCTAATTTGTTCATTTACACTTCAAGATTCACTGCCATACAGAAAAACAGGTTCTATATAGCACTTCATCACTCTCTTTCTTACATTCAATGATAGTGACTTATGGCATAAGATATTCTTCATCTTCTGAAATGCAGCCTTTGCTTGCCTTATTCTGCTCTTAATCTCTGTTGTACATCTTCCATCTGATGTTATAAATGTTCCTAAATAAAACAGGGTGCCCTGCCAGAAGCGTCGCATAAAGCACTAAATCCGTAGCTCAAGCAACAAGTGTCTCCTAGAAAATTGAAATCGTGAACCGAACGAGGTGCCAGGAATCGAACTCACAACATTCGGAGCGAGAGACAGGCGGTTTAACCACTTAGCCACGGAGGATCGGAGGCTCCCTTAGCAAAGAGGAAGATATGTGTGAACGTGTCAGATGCGTATGCAATAGATTGTGAATGGCGTAGTTAGCATCTATACACTTCGATATTTGCTGACAGATGGGGCGCTAACGGACATTTCCGAATGCAAATGATTTGGCTTCTGTTAACCAATAACTATTGGGCAAATACTAGCCCGTTACCACAGCACGTTGTCATGTCTATGCTGTGTTTAGTCAGCTTGCTATCCGGCTGCACGTTCAGTTCATATTATTATCATTGAATTGCGGACAAGTCCACAGAAGCTCGGATCTTCATTGTAATAAACCGATCAGTCTACATCGATTTGCGGGCACGTTAACGAAGTTTGTTGGGGAACTGCACTGATAATGTCATGAGCACAATCGGACGAGGGTTAGACGCATGGGTTCGACGCCTGCTAAGTGATGGACAGACGGGTCACCTATAACTCCGTGTATACGGCCCTGAAAAATGTGATGTCCCTATCACATCATAGATGCATGAAAGGAAGTTGCATTGAGACAATGTGTTGGTTCATTTCAATGTGGACATGTGACTCTCAAGTCTCCTCATCCGTCAAACCGCTTGCTCTGTTCTGGCCATTCCGATCTACGGCACCAAATCTGGAATTTATTCATTGATGTCGCTTCATGACACACATAGCCGCTGATATTGTTCCAATATGGAGCATTTATTATCCCCACTGCAACAGCAGCGTCGCCGAGAGGTTTCATGGGTTTGCGCTTAAACTTCGGATGCGCTGACGTCGGAGTAGTAGGTTCAGACCACACGTCTATCAGTTTCTCGTAAACGGTGACTTTTCTTTCAGAAAACAATAAACACTACTAAACGTAGCATTACCATGCAAATCAAACCGGGGTTGGTGTTGATCGTAATGTCTTACACAGGACATACATAATGGTCTTAATCGCAGAGACAACATGAAGTCTTATTGTGAGCATAACCCAGGCTTTAGACACCTAATTGTTGGGACCTCGGGGATAGTAGTAATCGTTCATGGTTAGTTGTATAAAGTATACGAAGCTCCTTTGATGTATTTACTTTATGACAGCAATTTAGTTTGAGTTGACCCTGAGAAAAGTGGTTGATGTATATGTTCTTAGCCTGAACACGAAGCTGCCATGTATTGATACGAAGATTCATGTATGTATGTGAACTGTTTACCGCCTAAGCCTTCAGCCACAACAGATACTGTCGTGATGAAAGGAGATGATCGACTTAACATATTATCCCACGCTAGAGAGCAGAGGGTCGTTGACACTGCACCACAACAACGGCATCGGCTGTCGGACCGTGTGTATTTTTTCACCATGCAAAGAACCAGATTTGACAGTTCTGGTGACGCATGGACACTATTTTTTCGCGCCGGGTGCTGTCACGTGACATATCAAAGTTCACTTATTCTGCCAGCCTGGTGATGTCGTCATTTGGAGGTGACTGCCTTGTTGTCGGGCATGTCTTTTCATCCATCATGTGCCATGCCGATAAGCGTGGGCGGTCATATTTTGCCATCTCACTAGATCACCAGAGTCTTTATCTTAGAGTATTTCGGCTCGCTGTTGTGTTACCTTGAATGTACTTCTTTCCTTTTATGGTCTATGCGTGTTTATAAATGCATATGCTCGTCTTCGTTTTATTTTCCTCCTTTCTTCTTCTTATCCTTCTCCTCCTTAATTTTCTCTTTGTGCTTCTCATATCTCTCATCAACCTCTTCTTTCTCATCTTTTTTTCCTTCTCACCTTTCTCCTCCTTCTCATCGTTCCCCTCCCCATCCTCCTACTTCTTCTTCTCCTCCTCCTTATCCTTTTATTCTCCTTCTTTGTTTTCTTCTTCTTCTTCATCTTCTTTCATGGACAATGTCTTTTCTACATAGCTTAAAGTAGCTTAAAAGTCGACAGGGTCGACTTCATTGCACCGGGATTTTATCCCATATGGCTCGGTCTTTTTCTGCAGCGCGGAAAGCTCCGCACAAAGAACGAACTCCTTAGCTCTAGCGACGACCCACAAGAGTCTCCGAAAAATTTCACTCGTGAACCGAAGGACGCGGTCCGGAATCGAACCCACAACGTTCTGAACCCGAGTCAAACGGCTTGACCACTTGGCCATGGAGACTTTGTTTCTTATATCTCTAGTATATTTATTTTCTACGTAGCATTGAAATGTAATGGGGGGAAAAGAAAGTAAAATACATATAAACTATATGCCACTCACTAGCACCTGGCAGTCTTGACAGACGATAGTTTATTACTTCAACGATGTCATAATAACTACAACCCATGACTGTAAGATCAGGGATGTAGTTATATCTCTCCATAGCACACCTCCTCCTGGGCTGAATTTAGAGACTATGTGTTGCCCATGGACAATGATCCCCCTCTCTCTCTCTCTGCCTTCCTGGTTTACTCCAGAGGAAAGGTAACACCAATAGTATATTTAATAAAGGTGTATATGTGTATATATAAGTATATATATAAGGGTATATATAAGTGTTCATTAATTAATTACCCGGTTGAATATCATTATTTACAACATATGTGTCTCCGTATATGTATAAACTTGTAACGCTTCTATACCAGTATACAGGGCCAAACGGGGTCTCAAAATTATCTGTTGCCTGAACTGCAAGGTTATTAACATTTCAAATATCCTGTCTAATGTTTCAGCGTGTCAACTTCATCGGGGGCCCACTTGCCACCGGGCAAGCTGACACCCCGGCCCGCCCACCAGTGCCAGCATACACAGCTGGGGCCTAACTGGCGTTTAGGAGGCCGGCTCTGTGGCTTAGAGGCAGTTGGACATCTTTCACAATTCCCAGACATACCGAGTCGAGAGTTCGAAATATGCCACAGACGATTTGGAAGCAGGCCGCCATGTGTTGATTGCAAAGGTATAGGTGTTGATTGTTTAGAAAGCAGTGGCAAACTACTTAACGTAAATATTGCTTTGTAAATCACAAATGGTTAATATATGGTGGCGTTGATTGCAACGCCCTGCAATGAACAAGCAATTAACTGACTTTTAGTTGAAGAAACCTGGTTATTAACAGTATTATTTTGTGGAAACTAACAAAATTTGACCACATGAGAGATAGAGTGTTAGCAGTTACACTTTCATTACTCTACAGTGCCTGGAATAAATAATGACAGTCTTATTAGTCTGTCTTCCACTACTCTATATTGTCAGCAGTAAGAAATGACAGTGCTAGTAGTTCGCCGCCCACCACTCAGTACTGTCAGCAACAAATAAATGACACTGTCAGTAGTTAGTTTTCCACTAATCTATACTGTCAGCAACAAACAATGACAGTGTTAGTAGTTAGTTTTCCACTAATCTATACTGTCAGCAACAAACAATGACAGTGTTAGTAGTCAGTTTTCCACTAATCTATAATGTCAGCAACAAACAATGACAGTGTTAGCAGTTCGCCGTCCACTAATCTATACTGTCAGCAACAAACAATGACAGTGCTAGTAGTTCGCCGCCCACCACTCAGTACTGTCAGCAAAAAATAAATGACACTGTCAGTAGTTAGTTTTCCACTAATCAATACTGTCAGCAACAAACAATGACAGTGTTAGTAGTTAGTCTTCCACTAATCTATACTGTCAGCAGTAAGAAATGACAGTGCTAGTAGTTCGCCGCCCACCACTCAGTACTGTCAGCAACAAATAAATGACACTGTCAGTAGTTAGTTTTCCACTAATCTATACTGTCAGCAACAAACAATGACAGTGTTAGCAGTTCGCCGTCCACTAATCTATACTGTCAGCAACAAACAATGACAGTGTTAGTAGTTAGTTTTCCACTAATCTATACTGTCAGCAGTAAGAAATGACAGTGCTAGTAGTTCGCCGCCCACCACTCAGTACTGTCAGCAACAAATAAATGACACTGTCAGTAGTTAGTTTTCCACTAATCTATACTGTCAGCAACAAACAATGACAGTGTTAGTAGTTAGTTTTCCACTAATCTATACTGTCAGCAACAAACAATGACAGTGTTAGTAGTTAGTTTTCCACTAATCTATACTGTCAGCAGTAAGAAATGACAGTGCTAGTAGTTCGCCGCCCACCACTCAGTACTGTCAGCAACAAATAAATGACACTGTCAGTAGTTAGTTTTCCACTAATCTATACTGTCAGCAACAAATAAATGACAGTGTTAGTAGTTAGTTTTCCACTAATCTATAATGTCAGCAACAAACAATGACAGTGTTAGTAGTTAGTTTTCCACTAATCTATAATGTCAGCAACAAACAATGACAGTGTTAGTAGTCAGTTTTCCACTAATCTATACTGTCAGCAGTAAGAAATGACAGTGCTAGTAGTTCGCCGACCACCACTCAGTACTGTCAGCAACAAATAAATGACACTGTCAGTAGTTAGTTTTCCACTAATCTATACTGTCAGCAACAAACAATGACAGTGTTAGTAGTTAGTTTTCCACTAATCTATAATGTCAGCAACAAACAATGACAGTGTTAGTAGTCAGTTTTCCACTAATCTATACTGTCAGCAACAAACAATGACAGTGTTAGTAGTTAGTCTTCCACTAATCTATACTGTCAGCAGTAAGAAATGACAGTGCTAGTAGTTCGCCGCCCACCACTCAGTACTGTCAGCAACAAATAAATGACACTGTCAGTAGTTAGTTTTCCACTAATCTATACTGTCAGCAACAAACAATGACAGTGTTAGTAGTTAGTCTTCCACTAATCTATACTGTCAGCAACAAACAATGACAGTGTTAGTAGTTAGTTTTCCACTAATCTATACTGTCAGCAACAAACAATGACAGTGTTAGTAGTTAGTTTTCCACTAATCTATACTGTCAGCAACAAACAATGACAGTGTTAGTAGTTAGTCTTCCACTAATCTATACTGTCAGCAACAAACAATGACAGTGTTAGTAGTTAGTCTTCCACTAATCTATACTGTCAGCAACAAACAATGACAGTGTTAGTAGTTAGTTTTCCACTAATCTATACTGTCAGCAGTAAGAAATGACAGTGCTAGTAGTTCGCCGCCCACCACTCAGTACTGTCAGCAACAAATAAATGACACTGTCAGTAGTTAGTTTTCCACTAATCTATACTGTCAGCAACAAATAAATGACAGTGTTAGTAGTTAGTTTTCCACTAATCTATAATGTCAGCAACAAACAATGACAGTGTTAGTAGTTAGTTTTCCACTAATCTATACTGTCAGCAACAAACAATGACAGTGTTAGTAGTTAGTTTTCCACTAATCTATACTGTCAGCAACAAACAATGACAGTGTTAGTAGTTAGTCTTCCACTAATCTATAATGTCAGCAACAAACAATGACAGTGTTAGCAGTTCGCCGTCCACTAATCTATACTGTCAGCAACAAACAATGACAGTGTTAGTAGTTAGTTTTCCACTAATCTATACTGTCAGCAACAATCAATGACAGTGTTAGTAGTTAGTTTTCCACTAATCTATAATGTCAGCAACAAACAATGACAGTGTTAGTAGTTAGTCTTCCACTAATCTATACTGTCAACAACAAACAATGACAGTGTTACTAGTTAGTTTTCCACTAATCTATACTGTCAGCAACAAACAATGACAGTGTTAGCAGTTAGTCTTCCACTAATCTATACTGTCAGCAACAAACAATGACAGTGTTAGTAGTTAGTTTTCCACTAATCTATAATGTCAGCAAAAAACAATGACAGTGTTAGTAGTTAGTCTTCCACTAATCTATACTGTCAGCAACAAACAATGACAGTGTTAGTAGTTAGTTTTCCACTAATCTATACTGTCAGCAACAAACAATGACAGTGTTAGCAGTTCGCCGTCCACTAATCTATACTGTCAGCAACAAACAATGACAGTGTTAGCAGTTCGCCGTCCACTAATCTATAATGTCAGCAACAAACAATGACAGTGTTAGCAGTTCGCCGTCTACTAATCTATACTGTCAGCAACAAACAATGACAGTGTTAGTAGTTAGTTTTCCACTAATCTATACTGTCAGCAACAAACAATGACAGTGTTAGTAGTTAGTGTTCCACTAATCTATACTGTCAGCAACAAACAATGACAGTGTTAGTAGTTAGTTTTCCACTAATCTATACTGTCAGCAACAAACAATGACAGTGTTAGCAGTTCGCCGTCCACTAATCTATAATGTCAGCAACAAACAATGACAGTGTTAGCAGTTCGCCGTCCACTAATCTATAATGTCAGCAACAAACAATGACAGTGTTAGTAGTTATTTTTCCACTAATCTATACTGTCAGCAACAAACAATGACAGTGTTAGTAGTTAGTCTTCCACTAATCTATAATGTCAGCAACAAACAATGACAGTGTTAGTAGTTAGTTTTCCACTAATCTATAATGTCAGCAACAAACAATGACAGTGTTAGTAGTTAGTTTTCCACTAATCTATAATGTCAGCAACAAACAATGACAGTGTTAGTAGTTAGTTTTCCACTAATCTATACTGTCAGCAACAAACAATGACAGTGTTAGCAGTTCGCCGTCCACTAATCTATACTGTCAGCAACAAACAATGACAGTGTTAGTAGTTAGTCTTCCACTAATCTATACTGTCAGCAACAAACAATGACAGTGTTAGTAGTTAGTCTTCCACTAATCTATACTGTCAGCAACAAACAATGACAGTGTTAGTAGTTAGTCTTCCACTAATCTATACTGTCAGCAACAAACAATGACAGTGTTAGTAGTTAGTCTTCCACTAATCTATACTGTCAGCAACAAACAATGACAGGGTTAGCAGTTCGCCGTCCACTTATCTGTACTGTCAGCAACAGACAAAGACAATGTTAGCAATTGTACCCACCACTACTCTGTACTGTCATAAACGGGCATTTAGTGAAGTAACTGAGAAATAATTGAGCAGTAAATGAGAAGTAACTGAGCTATAACTGACCAGTAACTGAGCTATAACTGAGTATTAACTGAGCAATAACGGAGCAAGAACTGAGCTATAACAGAGCAATAACTGAGCATTAACTGTGCAATAACTGAGCATTAACTGAGCTACAACTGAACAATAATTGAGCAGTAACTGAGCAGTAACTCATCTATAACTGAGCATAAACTGAGCAATAAATGAACATTAACTAGGCAATAACTGGGCAATAGCTGAGTAATAACTGAGCAGTAACTGAAAAATTAATGAGCAGTAACTGAGAAGTAACTAAGCAGTTACTGAGCATTAACTTAGCAATTACTGAAAATTCACTGAACAATAACTGAGCAATAACTGAACAGTAACTGAGTATTAACAAATGGCTAACTGAGGTATAACTGAGCGATACCTGCGGTATGACTGAGCAGTAACTGAACATTAACTGAGCTATAACTAATCAATAACTGAACATTAACTAAGCTATAACTGAGCTATAACTGTGCATTAACTGAACAATCACTGCACATTTACTGAGCATTAAAAGAGCTATAACTGAGCAATAACTGAGAAGTAAGTGAACAATATCTGAGCGATAACTAAGCATTAACTGAACATTAACTGAACTATAACTGAGAAATAACTGAGTATTTACTGAGCAATAACAGAGCAATAACTGAACAGTAACTGAGCAATAAATGAGTGTTAACTAACACAATGGGAGTCTCCGTGGCGAGTTAGTGACGCAGCCTGCCTCGCTCTCCTCAGGTTGTGGGTTCCATTCCAGGCTACTTCGTTGGGTTCACGAGTGCAGTTTTCTAGGAGCATCCAGGGGGTTGCCGTTAAAGCTACGGGGTTCGTGTTTTATGCGACGCTTTCGACAGGCCTCCCAGCGGAAAGAGACCGAACCATACGGAATTTAAGTCGATTCTACTGCCCTATTAATCCTTAAACCCTTAATTAAAACAGTGTCATAGAACTGAGCTTGAAGTAAGTATAACAGACACGAAGCGGATAATTCTTCATTGTAGCTTCTTCTGTCTCACGATACACACCAAGCGTCTTCAGGTATGTCCTTGTGTACCAGAGGGTAACAGGTGTTGTATAATATCGTTTACGTTTTGTCTATAAGAATTAGGGCAAGGCATTTTGCCATTCAATACATTGTATGTTTGTTTAAACAGCGAAACAGGGGTTTAAAAACACTAGATCGGACTTCAGCGCACCAGGTTGTATCCCATATGGCTCGGTCTCATTTAGCGGACTGTGGAAAGCGTCGCTCGGAGCCCGAACTCTGTACCCTCAAAAGACAACCCATGCTGTTTTTCGAAAAAAATTGCAATCGTGAACCGATTAACGGAGTTTGAAAATAAACCAACCAACTTCGAATCTCGAGGCTAACGTCTAACCACTTCGCAATTGAAACCTGCAAACAGTCCCATCACCCGCAACCACCACCACACATATACACACGGTATGCGTTTTACAAGATGTATATACGGTGCTCTTTTAAAAATATGTGTTTTCAGTTGTGGTTAAATGCCTTTGGGCATTTGTTTCGAAAACGTCAGGAACTGGAGGGTTAATTAAGATAGTGTAAGGTACCTGGGCGTAAGCAATACTAATACGTCGATTAACACACCTGAACTTGAATATTCACAGCGTATGGGAAGCGTAGGTAATAACCACACTTTAATAAACACACTTTACAGTAATGAAAATTGAAGTAATCACAACATACGGGAAACGGAAGTACTAGCTATATTCTCATAATCTGGAATAGGTAAAGCAAAAGCTGCATTTCAGAAAATGAAAGGTATCGCTTGCAACAGATAACTGCATGTACGATAGCGTGCTAAAATGTTATATAGAACCTTTTGTGCTGTATGGTAGTGATCCATAGAACGATAATGAACAAATTAAGTAAAGCTTGGAAGCAACGGAGATGTGGTCCCAGAGACGAATGTCGCGAATATCTTGGACTGCCAGGGTAAATTACAACGATTGCCCGGAAGAGGCTAATGAAAGGAAAGCATTGTATATCACGATAATCAAGAGACAAATAACATACTTTGGTCATGTGATGAGAAGAGAGGCATTGGAGAATATCGTAACAACTGGAAAGATCACTGACAAAAGAGGCAGAAGCAGATCAAGAGAAATGAGACTGGATGGACTGAGACGGCGGTGTGGAGGAATACCATCTTTAGGGTAAGGCACGGGACGTCCATGTCTACGTCAGCTGGCAGCACGTGCTAAAGATGCTGATGATAATAATAATGATAATGATGATGAAAGTAATGGAATTTGGAGCAGTCACAAGATATCTGCCGCGTAAGTAATAACTACACTGTAATTTAACTCTGCGAAGTAACGGAAACGGAAGTAAATACACACTACTTTTAAATAAGCACAATTTAAGTTAAACGTAAGTAATAACTGCGCTGTAATTAACAGATTAGAAAGTAATGAAACTTGAGATCAACACAAGATTGAAATCATCACCAGATATGTGAAATGTTAGCCATTGCTGCATTTTAAACCAATGGAACATCATAAATTGTGTAAAATATCGTCGGTATAAAGTAAAACTGCTGCAGCAGAATTAATAACTAGTCCACTATTGAACAATGAGGTTTCTTAATCCACTCTTTATAGAACAATTCCAAGTCTTGCTTGTGTAATTAAACAATTAAGAATATTTTATTGTATAACATAAGCATCTTCTGCATTATTGCTCTAACGTTTGTAATTTCTAGTGCATCCTTCGGCAAGTCATTATCAGCTACTAATACTACACCACAAAGCAAACATTATATCTGTCAAACGCCTGTCATTTTTTAACTTCTCAGATAAAAATTCTAAACCACAAAAGACTGGTGTGCTAGCTTTTATCCCCAAGGTTAAGTCAATATCTCTGTCCATAATTATTACATCCAAGGGACATGAATCCCTTACCTGCTACCAAATTCAGGTTCCACAACTGCAATCGCACGAGTCGTGTTTATCTTTACTTACGTAATTTGTCAACCTTGCCTTGCGTAACGGCAGGTGCAAATAAGAATGCATTGTAGTTACGGCTGTCATTGTCATGAGAGTTCACTTATTGTACTTTACACATTTCGTCTTTAACAAGTCAACTGGAACAGTACCTGTACTATTTTTAAACTTGGCAGGACACAAATAAAATGAAAATGTCACACATTGCGGAAAACATCTTATAAATAATTGTCACACTAGGTGTGGGCCTTGGTGGACCACTGTGGGCAAAGGCTCATAGTGGGACTAAAGGGCCCACAATAAAAACAGGGGGAATGTCGCTCTATGCTCTGGGGGAACCTGAGGGTACCGCTAGCTCTTAAAAATAATAGCCACACTGTTCTTATAACGGATATTCCATATTCCGAAAACTCTCTCTCTCTCTCTCTCTCTCTCTCTCTCTCTCTCTCTCTCTCTCTCTCTCTCTCTCTCTCTCTCTCTCTCTCTCTCTCTCTCTCTCTCCAGGGTAGGTATGCGTTGATGGATGGGTGCGGGATGTGTGAGTGGTTGAGGGATGAGTACGTGGGTGTGGGGATGTGTGTATTGGTGGGGATATGTGTGTGGGTGAGGGATGTGTATGAGTGGGGGGTAAGGGTTTTGGGTTTGGTGGGGATGTTTGTGGGGGGGGGGAGTTGTGGTGAGGATGAGGGTGGGGGGGGTTTTGGTGGGGGAGTGTGTAGGGGATGGGTGGGGAAAATTTGTTTTGGGATGTGGGTTTTTGGGTGAGTGTTTTGTGGGGTTGGGGTGAGTGTGTGGGGTGGGATGTGGTGGGTGGGGGATGTGTGTTTGGGGATGTGGGGGTGGGGGGGGTTTTGGGGAATTTTGTATGGGGGGGTGGGGGGGGGTTGTGTGGTGGGGAATTTTGTGGGTGGGGGGATGTTGGGGTGGTGGGGAAAGTGTGGGTGGGGGGGTTGTTTTGGGGGTTTGCTTTGGTTTTTTTGTTTTTGAAAAGGGGAAATGGTTCCCCGTGGGTGGGGAATAGGTGTTGGGGTGGTGTTTTAACCTTTAAATGATGGGCTTTTTTTATGGTTTTGGGTAAAAAATGTGTTTTTAAAGATTTTTTTTGGGGGGTGGGGGGGGGGGGGGTGGTGTGGGGAATGTATGATGCCTTTTGTTCGTTTGGGGGGGATGTTTTTCAGTGTGTTGGGGGGAAAGGGTGGGGATGGGAAAAAGGGGTGGGTTGGGGGGGGTTTTATGTTCAAAAAGGGGAAATATCTTGTTTAGTTCATCCACATTTGAAAAGGTAAAAATTTAAAGGGATATAAAAAAAACGAAAAAAGAAATTACAAGGGTAAGTAAACGGGGGTGAATTTGAAAAACCCCTTTAAAAAAAATAAATAATAATAAAAAAAAATTTCAAAATCGCGTTCCGTTGCAAAACACAAGGGCCGTTTTTTTTGACCTTTGGGTGTTTTTTTGTTTTTCATGTATGTGCTTCATTGTTGTTTGCCCCGTTTAAGTAAATTTTCTGTGAAAATAAAAGAAAAGGGGAAACCGGGAAAAAAGGGGCATTTTGAAAGCGGTGGTGCACAATACCTTTTTTTACTTTTGTATTTTTGGGAATTACGTTAAATTGCCATTTTTTGTCCGGAAAAAAGTAAAAACCCAAGTCGGGCTCTTAATAACCCAATTGAAAGGACACATTAATAAACAAAGACTCTTTTAACACGGCAAAGCCTACCCACAGGAAATCTTCTACGTCAACGATTGGACTGCACATTTTGGAATGTTGGTCAGTTTAAAATTATCGATGTAGACAATTGAAGTTACTGTGTGAATATGTGTGTTGTAGCCTTTAGTAAGTTGAAAAACATACTGACCAATAAAAAGATGTCAATTGAAACGAGAAAAAGAGTGTTGAGGGGATACATAGAGCCTGTACTTTTGTACGGATGTGAAACTTGGACAATGAGCAGTCAAGCTGAAAAACATCTGATGGCTGTAGAAATGTGGTTTCTGAGGATAATGCAAAGAATACCATGGACAGACAGAAATACTAATGACCATGTGCTACAGGAAACAAATGAAAATTGTAAATTGATTAGAGTAATTAGAAGTAGACAGTCAACATTTGTTGGACTTGTTATGAGAAGAAATGAACTGGAGAACTTGGTGACAACTGGCAAGATCGAAGGGAAGAGACCAAGGGAAAGGCCAAGAAGTAAATATCTGGATGCATTGGCCACATGTCATGGTCGAGACAGGAACACTGAGCTGATCCAGGACTCTGGTTAACGAGGCATGACCGCCCACGGTTTCCGGCATGGCACATGATAGATGGATGTGTGTTGTGTATGTCAGCTTGACAGATTTTGTTTTTAATTTAGTTTGTGACGTTTGGTTTCTGCAGTATGCACCTGTCGAGATGCTGTGAATTATGTCAAGAAATAAATCCTGCTGTAAGCAGATAATCTGAAACACATGTATTGTGGTGTCTGAGGGAAATGCAACAAATTACATATATAGACGGAAATAAGAATGAGGAAATTCTACAAGAAACAAATGAAAACCGTAAATTCTTTGGGTAAATCAGACGTAGACGGAAGAAAGCATTTGGGCACGTTATGAGGAGGATTAAACAAACAACAAGTAAACTTAATAATAATCAGAAAATTTAATGGGAAAAGAAAACGGTCAAGGCAAAGAGATACAATTATGGATGGATTGGCCACATGACGTGACACAAACAAGAACATAGACTTGAGCTAAAACTCCGGTGACCGTTTGAGATGGCGAACCACGAATGCCTACACTTACTGGCATGGTACTTGATAATGATGATGATGATGATGATGGATGTTTTTGTTTTGATTTTTGGTGAATGAGAAAAGTTGTTTATGATGATGTTTATGAATGGGTTGTGTGGGTTAATTGGGGTTTGGGAATTTTCTCTAAAAACCCCATGTTCCCTCCGAGTCCATCACAAGGAGGTCCCCCCTCAAGGGGGTCCAAAGCCGGGGTTGTACCAAAAGGGAAAATAGAGTTGTTGAGATTTTTCCGGGGTCCCTCCCAAACACATGTTTCCCGTGACTCAATTTTTTCCCGGGGTCTTCCCCATGGCTCAAAAATTTAACCAAGCGGGGGTTTTCGCCAAAAACCCACCCTGTGTTTAAAGTTAGTTTAGCATTAAAAACCTTACAGGGCGTCGGTTTAACCATTTAATTGGGTCTTTTGGGGTTTCTTTGGAATTTTCCTTAGTGGTTGTCATTGCTGTCTGAACGATCGGAACTCATAATAGTGTATGAAAACCAACGCAAGGCGGTTTGCTGCCAAAAACGCCATCAGCTGTGTTTCGAACGCTGTTTGCGAGATTATAAATTGCTGATGTAATGAACGTTACGATGTAACTGGGTCGTGGTTCAGCGCAGTTCAATTGGAGTACCTGGGATTTAGAACTAGGTTGGTAATATTTCCTCATGAGAATAGAGATATTTCATTGTCAACATTTCGTTGTCCACATTTCATTGTCAACATTTTATTGTCCACATTCCACTGTCCACATTTCATTGTCAACATGTTATTGTCCCATTACATTGTTCACATTACACTGTCCACATTACATTGTCCACATTACATTGTCATTATTTAATTGTCCACATGTCCTTGTAACCATTTCATTATCCACATTCCATTGTTACCATTTCATTGTCCACATTACGTTGTTCACATTACATTGTCCACATTACATTGTCATCATTTAATTGTCCTCATTACATTGTTCACATTACATTGTCCACATTGCATTGTTCACATTACATTGCCCACATTACATTGTCCACATTACATTGTCATCATTTAATTGTCCACATTACAGTGTTCACATTACATAGTCCACATTACATTGTCCACATTACATTGTCCACATTACATTGTCATCATTTAATTGTCCACATTCCATTGTTCACATTACATTGTCCACATTGCATTGTTCACATTATATTGCCCACATTCCATTGTTCACATTACATTGTCCACATTACATTGTCATCATTTAATTGTCCACATTACATTGTCCACATTACATTGTCCACATTACGTTGTTCACATTACATTGTTTACATTACATTGTCCACATTACATTGTTCACATTACATTGTCCACATTACATTGTCCACATTACATTGTCATCATTTAATTGTCCACATTCCATTGTTCACATTACATTGTCCACATTGCATTGTCCACATTACATTGTCCACATTTCATTGTTCACATTACATTGTCCACATTACATTGTTCACATTACATTGTTCACATTACATTGCCCATATTCCATTGTTCACATTACATTGTTCACATTACATTGTTCACATTACATTGTTATCACTTAATTGTCCACATTGCATTGTCCATATTCCATTGTTCACATTACATTGTCCACATTCCATTGTCCATATTACATTATCCACATTCCATTGTCCACATTACATTGTCCACATTCCATTGTTCACATTACATTGTCCACATTACATTGTCCACATCACATTGTTATCATTTAATTCTCCACATTACATTGTCCATAATCCATTGTTCACATTACATTGTCCACATTACATTGTTCACATTACATTGTCCACATTCCATTGTCCACATTACATTGTCCACATTACATTGTTCACATTACATTGTCCACATTACATTGTTCACATTACATTGTTCACATTACATTGCCCATATTCCATTGTTCACATTACATTGTTCACATTACATTGTTCACATTACATTGTTATCATTTAATTGTCCACATTGCATTGTCCATATTCCATTGTTCACATTACATTGTCCACATTCCATTGTCCATATTACATTGTCCACATTCCATTGTCCACATTACATTGTCCACATTCCATTGTTCACATTACATTGTCCACATTACATTGTCCACATCACATTGTTATCATTTAATTCTCCACATTACATTGTCCATAATCCATTGTTCACATTACATTGTCCACATTACATTGTTCACATTACATTGTCCACATTCCATTGTCCACATTACATTGTCCACATTACATTGTTCACATTACATTGTCCACATTACATTGTCATCATTTAATTGTCCACATGTCCAAGTCACCATTTCATTATCCACATTCCATTGTTAACATTTCATTGTCCAAATGTCCTTGTCCACATGTCCTTGTAGAAATGCCATTGTCCACATGTCCTTGTAGAAATGCCATTGTCCACATGTCCTTGTAGAAATGCCATTGTCCACATGTCCTTGTCCAAATGTCCTTGTCCATATGTCCTTGTCCACATGTCCTTATAGAAATGCCATTGTCCACATGTCCTTGTCCAAATGTCCTTGTCCATATGTCCTTGTCCACATGTCCTTGTAGAAATGCCATTGTCCACATGTCCTTGTAGAAATGCCATTGTCCACATGTCCTTGTAGAAATGCCATTGTCCACATGTCCTTGTAGAAATGCCATTGTCCACATGTCCTTGTAGAAATGCCATTGTCCATTGGTGGGCATTACACAGCTACCGTGATCCTGTTGTTTTTTCTGCGTTTAATCCTCCGATGGGACATAGAATTTTAACTATCTGGTATCAGTCGGCTCCGTGGCGAAGGTGTAACGGGTGCAGCTCGCAACCCCGTATACCAGCGTTCGAAAAACAGCAGTGATGGGTTTTTTATGAAATGGTGTGGTTGCCGGCCGGTCAGAAAGCAATGGCAAAATACTGAACGTAAACTTGCCCAGGAATCACGAACAGCCAAAAATGCTGGAGTTGACTGCTACGTCCTGTAAAGGACATGCAACTAACTTTTTCTTTATAATGCACTGCTATCTTCTGATATGTATTACTGTTTTGAAGTTGTTTCTATACCGCTTCAACATTACTTATATCTACATGTACATTTCTACTGGTATGATTAACCTCTCTAGATTTTATGCCTTTTGAAATCCAGAATTTGGGTTGTCTAGTTACTGCTCACTACCAACTATAGATGTCTGATGGGGTTGAGTTACCCAGTTAGTGTCCACTGACACCCACGTGTGTCTGATAAGGCTGGGTTGTCCAGTTACTGTCTACTACCATCCACATGTGTCTGATAAGGCTGGGTTGTCCTGTTACTGTCTACTACCATCCACCTGTGCCTGATAAATCTGCGTTGTCCAGTTACTGTCTACTACCATCCACCTGTGCCTGATAAATCTGCGTTGTCCAGTTACTGTCTACTACCATCCACATGTGTCTGATAAGGCTGGGTTGTCCTGTTACTGTCTACTACCATCCACATGTGTCTGATAAGACTGCGTTGTCCAGTTACTGTCTACTACCATCCACATGTGTCTGATAAGACTGCGTTGTCCTGTTACTGTCTACTACCATCCACATGTGCCTGATAAATCTGCGTTGTCCAGTTACTGTCTACTACCATCCACCTGTGTCCTGATAAGTCTGCGTTGTCCGTTACTGTCTACTACCATCCACATGTGTCTGATAAGGCTGGGTTGTCCTGTTACTGTCTACTACCATCCACATGTGTCTGATAAGGCTGGGTTGTCCTGTTACTGTCTACTACCATCCACATGTGTCTGATAAGGACTGCGTTGTCCAGTTACTGTCTACTACCATCCACATGTGTCTGATAAGACTGCGTTGTCCTGTTACTGTCTACTACCATCCACCTGTGCCTGATAAATCTGCGTTGTCCAGTTACTGTCTACTACCATCCATATGTGTCTGATAAATCTGCGTTGTCCAGTTACTGTCTACTACCATCTACATGTGTCTGATAAATCTGCGTTGTCTAGTTACTGTCTACTACCATCCACATGTGTCTGATAAGGCTGGGTTGTCCTGTTACTGTCTACTACCATCCATATGTGCCTGATAAGGCTGGGTTGTCCTGTTACTGTCTACTACCATCCATATGTGCCTGATAAGGCTGGGTTGTCCTGTTACTGCCCACTACCAAACACATGTTCCTGATAAATCTGCGTTGTCCAGTTACTGTCTACTACCATCCACATGTGTCTGATAAATCTGCGTTGTCCAGTTACTGTCTACTACCATCCACATGTGTCTAATAAATCTGCGTTGTCCAGTTACTGTCTACTACCATCCACATGTGCCTGATAAGGCTGGGTTGTCCTGTTACTGTCTACTACCATCCACATGTGTCTGATAAGGCTGGGTTGTCCTGTTACTGTCTACTACCATCCACATGTGTCTAATAAATCTGCGTTGTCCAGTTACTGTCTACTACCATCCATATGTGTCTGATAAGGCTGGGTTGTCCTAGTTACTGTCTACTACCATCCATATGTGTCTGATAAGACTGCGTTGTCCTGTTACTGTCTACTACCATCCACATGTGTCTGATAAGGCTGGGTTGTCCTGTTACTGCCAATACCAAACACATGTTCCTGATAGGACTAGGTTGTCCAGTTATTGTCCACTACCAAACACATGTGTCTAATAAGGCTGGGTTGTCCAGTTACAGTCCTCTGTCATCCACATGTGTCCAATAAGGCTGGGTTGTCCAGTTACTGTCCTCCGTCATCCACATGTGTCCAATAAGGCTGGGTTGTCCAGTTACTGTCCTCCGTCATCCAAATGTGTCCAATAAGGCTGGGTTGTTCCAGTTACTGTCCTCCGTCATCCACATTTGTCCAATAAGGCTGGGTTGTCCTGTTACTGTCCTCCGTCATCCACATGTGTCCAATAAGGCTGGGTTGTCCAGTTACTGTCCTCTGTCATCCACATGTGTCCAATGAGGCTGGGTTGTCCAGTTACTGTCCTCTGTCATCCACATGTGTCCAATGAGACTGGGTTGTCCAGTTACTGTCCTCTGTCATCCACATGTGTCCAATGAGGCTGGGTTGTCCAGTTACTGTCCTCTGTCATCCACATGTGTCCAATGAGACTGGGTTGTCCAATTACTGTCCACTGCCATCCACATGTGTTTAATGAGGGATGGATAAATCCTAAGGTTGCCAAAAATATCTAAACGTAATGCGGTTTTGATAGAGTGTATTACGCTGTTCTATATGTGGAATACTAGCAAAAATATTCTATCTACACGCCAAACCGTGTTGCAACTTGACGCTGTCTGTGGTTTTCTATATCTGGTGATTAACATTAAGTTGTTATTTGATTAATCAGAATGTCTTAAGAGGTCGACGTGGTTGAGTGGTTTATCACGCTTACACTTTCTCTTATCCCGGCGGGGTAGTGGGTACTACACGCCGGTGAGTTTGAATTAAATGACTTATCGTTCAGAAAGCAATGGACTACTTGTTTTTTGCATATTCTTGTTTACAGGACATCTCTGTCAACACCAACATTTTGCTGCTTTTGTTTATGTCTTGGCAAGTTTACGTTCAGTAGTTTGCCATTGCTTTCTGAAAGACGAGCTCCCATACCAACTCATTAAAACCCAACTCAAGGCGATCTACTGCCAAATCGGTCGCAGCTGTGTTTCGGAAGGTGGGGGGTAAGCAGGCTTACGAATCACACCCGTAAATCATTTGCCACGGAGACCGGCAATGGACTACTACCGAACGTAACATTGCACGATTTATTGCCTGGCATATTTCACTTGCATCTGGTCAGGTAAATACTGCAGATCTCACACAACATAAAATAAACTGACTAGAAAAATCCTTCAAGCTGAAATATACATATGTTCGCACAGTAATTTCAATTGTCTACCACGGCGATTTTAAACTATCATATCTTTCTGTTTCCATAAAACTGGCCTATGTAGATTAATCATTATGACTTCTGCGAACTTTAACAAGCGACTATTTTGATGCATCTAAATGTGTCAGGCCATAGATCGTGCAATATAATGTTTGTGTCTTCGTTATACAAATTCACTAAGGGAACGTAACATTGGAAACCATATCACAAACACCCATTCGAAGTTTATTAGGGCGAGAATTACAGAACCGTAACATTTAGAGGGAAAAACAATATCAAGTAACTGGTTCTTGTATTAATATGATCTTGAAATAATCTTAATTCCCCCCCCCCCCTCTCTGAAATCCTAAAATTCCCCCCTGGGGTGGGGGGTGGGGGGGGGGGGAATTCGCCACCGGTTGAGAATCACTGGTCTAATGGGATGATTGTAGTAAAGTGAATAATGCACTGAAGATGTCAGTTAATGGTTCTCAGCTGAGGAGAAACGTTTTCGGCAACATTAGGACTTTGCTGAAAGTCATGTATTGATGGTTGGAGTTCAAGGTGAAACTACCACATTAATATCAGCAAGAAGTGATTTGGGGGTGTCGGTCGCAGGCATAATGTGTGTGTGTGAGTGCGTGCGTGCGTGCGTGCGTGTGTGTGTGTGTGTGTGTGTGTGTGTGTGTGTGTGTGTGTGTTGCAAATAAAGGGTAATCCTGTACATCATGCTTGGCATCACTTGTGAATTTCCATGCGAAGATGACGTGGCAACTCTGAGGCAGAAGAGTGCAAAATCTCTAGGGAAGGCTAACCTGGTCAATGCATGCAGGGAAGAAGTTAGATGTGTCGGGCGGAAAGGCTCAAATATCTCATCTCTGTTGCAAACAAGCACACCGCAATTATGTCCCAAGAACAACGAAGATGAAGAATATCCCAAGAATATTGCGAAGATGTAGTACATTGTGCAAAAAGTAGAAAACAAAACACTGAGATATTAAGAGTTAAACATGGCTACCTGACCTTTTCATGACTTCGCAATCAAGCCCAGCATTAATTGGATGTTTGTAATTTTCTAAGTGGCTTTAACATTCAATATTTTTCAATTGGTTTATGTACGACCGACGTTCATAACATTGTGAAAATCGTCGCAATGCTATTTTTGCCTTAGAGTCGCCTGTGGCCGACTTCGAACTCAGGATGTTGGAATTGTGAAACTGCGTTCACTTGCTTCGAGCCGCGGAGGCCGAGTGATTTAAGTAATGAAGATAATATACATGTTATTCCAAGTTTGACTCTGTGGATGTGAATTTATGACGCGAGTAATCTCCCGCCGGCTTCCTGGCCTAGAGGTTAGCGACTTTTCTCCGTAATCTCGTATACTCTCGTAAGTAACGTGACGACGGTGAGAATCAGCAGTGGTTCGAATCGCGTCGGTAACTTACGGGGATGTGAGCCAGTCGCTCAGAAAAAAATGGCAAACTACTGAGTGTAATCTTGCCAAGAAATCAACAATCACCTGAAAGATGATGATGTTGACAGCAATGTCCACTAAAGGATATGCAAACAATTTTTAAAAAAAAGTAATCTCCCACACTCTCTCAGAAACTCATTCTCGACACTTCACTCTCTCACACTCTCTCCTCTCTCTCTCTCTCTCATCTCTCTCTCTTCTCGCTCGTCTCGCTCTTCTCTCTCCTCTTCTCTCTCTTCGCTCTCTTTTTGTTTTTTTTTATCTATCTTTTTCTCTAACCTTTTCTCTTATTTCTCTATCTCTCTTTATCTGTTCTTTCTTCTCCCTTTCTCTCTGTCTTGCTCCTCTCTCTCTCTCTCTCCTCGGTCTCTCTCTCCGTCTCTCTCCTCTCTCTCCTCTCTCTATCTCTCTCTCTCTCTCTCTCTCTCTCTCTCTCTCTTTTTGTTTTTTTTTTATCTATCTTTTTCTCTACCTCTTTCTCTTTATTTCTCTATCTCTCTTTATCTTGTTCTTTCTCTCCCTTTCTCTCTGTCTTGCTCTCTCTCTCTCCTCTCTCTCTCTCTCTCTCTCTCTCTCTCTCTCTCCTCTCTCTCTCTCTCTCTCTCTCTCTCTCTCTCTCTTTTTGTTTTTTTTTATCTATCTTTTTCTCTACCTCTTTCTCTTTATTTCTCTATCTCTCTTTATCTTGTTCTTTCTCTCCCTTTCTCTCTGTCTTGCTCTCTCTCTCTCTCTCTCTCTCTCTCTCTCTCTCTCTCTCTCTCTCTCCTCTCTCTCTCTCTCTCTCTCTCTCTCTTTTTGTTTTTTTTTATCTATCTTTTTCTCTACCTCTTTCTCTTTATTTCTCTATCTCTCTTTATCTTGTTCTTTCTCTCCCTTTCTCTCTGTCTTGCTCTCTCTCTCTCTCTCTCTCTCTCTCTCTCTCTCTCTCTCATACACAAACACACACAACTGTTCTATCACACTGATTTTATCATTCTCATACTGTTTCTCAATCTCTAGACATCTATCACTCTCTCCTCTCTCCTCTCCTCTCTCTCTCTCTCTCTCTCTCTCTCTCTCTACTCTCTCTCTCTCACTCTCTCCTCTCTCCTCTCTCTCTCTCTCTCTCTCTCTCTCTCTCTCTCTCTCTCACTCTCTCTCTCTGTCTGTCTTACATACTCTTTTTCTTTCTATCTCACACTCTTAATCTGCCACCTTACTCTCTTTCGTTATTTTTCTGCCTCATAATCTTACCCTTTCTCACTCTCCAACTCTCATTTTATTTCACTCGTTGTACTACAGAGTCACTCTTTCACCCCTCTCTCTCCAACTCCCTATCTCTCTCCTCCCTTACACAACTAACACACACACGCACACACACATACACACACAGACACACACACACACATACACAGGTGTCTTATCAGAACACAGCGAACACACAACATTGACACTAAGGCACACAAAAAATGACGATCCCTTTTGTAAAAAAGTACAAGTCCAGCAGTTTATGGCCCGAGCCGTGTCTGCAGTTTGTCCTTGCCTCGCCTACAATGTCAAGAGAAGTTTCCAGTATGTTTTTTACCCGCTTCCATTAATCACAACACAGGGAGTCCCAAACACCCACCATCCAACCCCATCCTGCAGCTAGGCTGTTGCCAATGGTAGGAATTGCCGATGCTAGGTTAAAGTCATCACATTCATCATCATCATCATCATCATCATCATCATATCATCATCATCATCATCATCATCATCATCATCAATATTCTTCTTATTATTATGTTGTCTAAAAATAACAGAAACAGTCACGTGATTATGTCTATCTCCTTGTTCCTGTTAGGTCTTAAACATGACTGAGCTACCATATGACTGTAGACGGTACTTCCTGTATTCTGTTAAAGCGGAATGTTGGACGGCGCTCGCCAAACAGGACATCCCACATTGTGCCTACGACTGCAGACGTAGGAGCCCAATTGGGATGGTACAAGCCTCACCCAAGTGCGAGGAAATGCAATCTAACGACTAAATGTCAGCGGCTGGGCAGACCAGGCCATAAGCCTTGCCCGGCAACTGGTCTAGAATGGAAGCTTCCACATGCAGGCAGTTAGAGCAGCTTCTGCTGCTTGTATTGTTTCAGACATATTAGTGTTACCTTCCCTTTGGAGTAAACAAGGTACGTTGATAGAGTGATCATGGTGCATGGGCAAAACATGGGCTTTAAATTCTGCCCACGCTCTGTGCTATAGAAGGGATTAACTCCGTTTTATAAAATATCGTCTATCAAGTCGGCAAGGTGCCAGTCAAATAACCTTGTTTTCGGCAATTCTCATCATGCATAGTTTGAAGTCCGATGTCTCATTTGTTACACACTACTCCTAGTGGACTGGCCAAATGGGTCAGCTTGCACGATGGCTGAGTCTGTCATGGGAGCCTCTGATGAAGTGGACATTCCTAAAAGATTAGATATATGTTTATAAAAAGGAAAATAGCAATAAGAAGAAGACGATGACAATGACGACGACGACGATGAAGAAGAGGAATAAGAAGAAGAAGAAAGGAGGATTGAAGGAAACATGAAGGAAACAGGAAGGAATAAGGAGAAATAAGAAGGAAGAAGGAAGAAAAAGGGATGAAGAAAGAGGAAAGAAGAATGAGGACGGAAAGTGGAATGAAAGATAGAAGAATGAGGAAGGAAAAGAAGAATTAAGGATGGAAGAAAAAGAAGAAGAGGAAGAAGACAAACAAAGAGGAAGAAGAAGAGGAAACAGCAAAATAAGCACTGTTGATTATATTTATTTATAAAACTACAATCAGATAATCTGTCCCAACAGACGCACTTGACTCGTTAAATACCTCTTTTATTCACATTTTTTCCATAAAACCACAACTTCATTTGAAATGTTTTTCATGAAAACTAACAAAAGCGTATTTCCTGTTTTCTGCCTGAAATCATTCAAGCGAGAAATACGTCACGTAGAATACACAGAAACAATCATGAGGCATCGGCGTCATTAGGGCGTTTGTGATGAATAGCTACCATGGCGTTCTATAAAAATGGTGATAGTTTACGCCCCTGAACAAGTGGTTCAATATCACAGAGTGTACTACGCCTAACTATTTTCCTGAACAATGTTTAAAATATGATGGAGGGTAAAGAGTCGTTATACATGCCTTGACCCACATTAGATATATGGTGTTAGCGCCACGTTTGCTTATGCTACTGATAATTCTTCTTCTTCTGTCTTCTTCTACTTCTTTCTTTCTTTCTTTCTTTTTTTTCTTTCTTTCTTTCTTTCTTTCTTTCTTTCTTTCTTCTTTCTTCTTCTTTCTTTCTTTCTTTCTTTCTTTCTTTCTTCTTTCTTCTTCTTCTTCTTCTTCTTCTTCTTCTTCTTCTTCTTCTTCTTCTCTTCTTCTTTCTTCTTCTTCTTCTTCTTCTTTGATGTGGGTGTGTGGGTGGATGTGTGGAGGAGGTGTGTGTTGGTAAGTTCCTGTAGGTTATGGGATGGGTGTGGGATGTGTGTGTCGGTGGGAGAGGGATATGTGGGTGGGTGGGAAGAGATTGTGTGGGTGGAGGTAATGTGTAAGTTGGGGATGTGTGGGTGGGTGCGGGATGTTTGTGTGAGTAGGTGCGGGATGTGTTGAATCGCGGGAGTTGTGTGTGTGGGTGGGTGTTGTATGTTTGGGGGATTGTGTTGGATCGAGTGGTTGGGGGTGTGTGGATGGTGGAGGATATGTGGGTGGGTGAGTGTGTGTGTGTGTGTTATGGGATTGGTGGGGGAATGTGTGTGGGGGTGGGGAGATGTGTGTAGCTGGGGATGTGTGTGGGTAGGGGATATGTGGGTGGGGATGGGTGTGTATGTGGGGCATGTCTGTGCGCCTGGGGTGTGTGTGTGGGTGGATAGGGGATGTGTTGGTGTGTGGGGTATGTGTCTTATAACATGGTAATATGCATTGTTTATGTTTACAACAGTCATTTGACGATGTTGTTTTACTATGTGAATGTATCATGCAGTATTAATGAACGAAAGATGAGAGACTGGAAGGGCTGAATGTAAGACGGGCCTGCGTCCCCTATTTATTACCCTTTGAAAATAAAGTTCGTTCGTTCTTTCGTTCGTTCGTTCGTTCGTTCCTTCTTCTTCTTCTTCTTCTTCTTCTTCTTCTTCTTCTTCTTCTTCTTCTTCTTCTTCTTCTTCTTCTTCTTCTTCTTCTTCTTCTTCTTCTTCTTCTTCTTCTTTTTCTTCTTCTTCATTCACATTCAGACGTCAGTATGAATAAATGCAAAGAAAGCAGCAGTCAACTTAAGCTTGTTGATATTTCAATAGAGTTTATTCTCAAATGGAGTGGGTGGTAGGCCAGAATACTTTACTTTGTTCGGTATATTTTGGACACTTATGCTATAGGAATGACATAAGAGTAAGAAGTATGTGGGTGACATCGTGCGGCCACTGTTGTATTGCAATAGTGTAAAGTCTACCGTGGTGCAAACACACGAGGGGGCTTCCGATGGTCAGATGGTCAGATGATGGTCAGATGGTCAGATGATGGTCAGATGGACAGATGGTTGGATGATGGTCAGATGATATTCAGTTGGTCAGATGATCAGATGATGGTCAGATGATGGTCAGATAGTCAGATGGTCAGATGATGGTCAGATGGTCAGATGGTCAGAAGGTTAGATTGTCAGAAGGTCAGATGGTGATATGATGGTCAGATGGTCAGATGGTGGTCAGATGATGGTCAGATGATGGTCAGATGGTCACATGATGGTCAGATGGTCAGATGATGGTCAGATGGTCAGATGGTCAGATGGTCAGATTGTCAGAAGGTCAGATGGTGATATGATGGTCAGATGGTCAGAAGATCAGATGGTCAGATGATGGTCAGATGGTCAGATGGGTCGCTCCTTTCAAGAGTTTTCGACCTCTTTATCGCTGTGGCGAAGGGGATGCGAGCTCCATTCACAATCTCACATCCCGCGTTCGCAATCCACAGATGCGGGCGATTTCAGAGCAGACCGCCTTGTGCTGGTGTTAATACAAAATTATTAATGTTG
>JACEFZ010027707.1:185000-272500 GCA_014155875.1 Cepaea nemoralis | reverse complement strand
TGCAAGATGAAGAACATACCAATTTAAGAAAACAAAACATTTCAATTGCAACGAGGAAAAGACTGTTTTAAATGCTACAAAGAACATGTACTTTTGTATGGATAATGAGCAGACAAGCTGAAAAAGGTCTAATGGCTGTGGACATTTAGTTTGTGAGGAACATGCAAAGAATACCATGGACAGACAGAAAACTTAATGACCAAGTCCTACAAGAAAGAAATGAAAACCGTAAATTGATAACAAAAATTAGATGCAGGTCCGCATGGCCGAATGGATAAGAACGGTGTTCTTAAACATCCGGTGTGCTGATGCAGAGGTTAGCGGTTCATCCCCTACACCGGACAGCTGGACTAAAATGTTGACCTGTCGTCCTTGACTTGGGGACGTAAGTTACAAGTGCCTCTAAAGTCGGAGTGGGTTCGCCTGATGCCGAGGGACACTGTTAATACGGAAAGCTAACCCACACGCAAAATTCAGTCCATCACTAATTACTATACAAAATAGTGTATGGACTACGCTTGAATTCAAAGGGAGAGAGCGCAAATAATAAATAAATAAATAAATAAATAAATAAATGTGGACAGGGACGATTTCATGGACATGTTTTGAAGAAGAATTCAATTGGAGAACTTGGTGACATCTGGCACGTCTGAGGGTAAAGGAAAAATGGGATGTCAGAGAAGTGTATATATGGATGATTTGGCCATATGGTATGTCCGTGGACAAGAACACTGAGCAGATCCATGACTCTGGTGATTGTATGGGATGGCGAAACATGACCGACCAAGCTTTTCGACATGGCACATGATGATCAGTTTGTTATTACTTTCTGAACGGCCAACGCTCATCCAATTGTGAAAATCAACGAACAGATATCTGCAACCAAACGGCCTGTGGTTGACCTTTAACCTGATATGTGGGTTATATGAACTAGCTCTAAGCTGCAGAAGTCGACAAATGTAAAGAGCAGGTGTAACATGGAGTAGTTAGAAACAAGCCAGCAAACACTAGTATTTAACACTCCTCTAGTTCTTACCTTCTGACGACAGGTAAAGACTCAAACATCGCAATACGTAAACAGGTCTACAAAACATTCGTGATAACACAGTGGTTGGCCCACTTGCCGGCCGGGCAGTGGTCATGTGGTCGACCCTGTATCGTGGTGCATTAGAAGAAGCATAATCTGGATTCACAGATATAACCAGGCTAGTATGGGTACCAAGGAATATATTGGAAAATAAAGGAGGTCGGTGTGATAATGACTATACAGCCCATCGAGTGCTGGTTTGTATATACAAATATGGAGCTCGCACCATGTACCCAATATCCTTCATTCGTGTGGATTCTTCAATTTTAATTTTAATTTACAAGCGTGTAAAAATAGAAAATGCAAACCCGATGTTTCCTTTGAATATCACTAAGATAGTAGTAATGACCATTTCAAATAAAACATACACCAACACTTGATATAACAAAAGAAGAGCAAATGCTTAACCAAGTTCATAATTTAAATACCAAGGGGCAATTACAACAACTGATGGAAGATGTGTAACAGAGGTTAAGAGTAGAATAAGTCACGTAATTCTACATGAAGAAAATAAAACACATCTTTATCTGTGAGCCACTAGTATTAAATGTCAGGAAGAGGGTGCTGAAATATTATGTACAACCTTTTTTCCTGTATAGGAGTAGACAATAGAACGTGGACGAACAGACTAAGAAGAGCTTGGATGCAACAAACATGTAGTTCCTGAAACGAATGTTGCGAATTCCTTGGACTGTCATAGTATCTAACTACGAGAGGGTTTCAAATCAATACCTTGTACGTGTGATAGAAATGACAATAATCACGCTATTGTCATGTAACCTGTCAGTATTGTTGTAAAGGATGTCAAGAGTGTTAAGCACTGATATCACGCTGTAGACGACACTGTGACTTCATACGGCCAGTTTATAGGTGGTCGCCCCAGTTTTGACATGCACCTAAGAGTAACGTTCTATTATCTGTGTTTTGATCAGTGTAAAACCTATACAAACTCTTTGGGGAATGAAGGTCCAGTATGGTGATGCATGCCTGTCAGTCCAGCAAGTGTATGAGTGGAGTAGGAAGATTCAAAACAGTTTGATCTGATGAAGAGGTACAGCAGGTGGTGCATGAGTGGTTACACACGTGACCAAGAGAATTTTTTTTCTACAGGAAAGAATCAATGCACATTATCAACGCTGGAGGACTTGCATTGAACGCAGTGGTAACTACATCGAAGAATAATACTTATTTAGAATATATTCACACGCAAATAAATTTAAGGTTTTCTTTCGAAGTTCCATCGTACGTGTGTCTGGAAAATGCTAATGTAAAAGGAACATTATATACAAATCTAAGGAGACAAGCATCATACTTTGGTCATGTTATGAAAAGAAAGATGAACAAAAAAAAAAAAAACAACAAAAGAAAGAAAAGAAAAAACGTGAAAACTGGAAATATGAGCAACAGAGGAAGCAGAAGCAGATCGAGAGAAATGACGCTGGATGGAAGTGACCAACAGGACAAACGACTGAGATCTGAGGAAATACATGGAAGTCTATGCCGGTTGACAGACCACGTGATGATGATGATGATATCTTAGTTGCTGCATTAAACATGTCTGTTCTTCTTATTATTTATACTCCGTCAGGTGCTAGCAGATATTACTTTAACCCTCTCTAACACAAAGAGCTAATTAAATAAATCATAACTGCTTGAGCTAAGCCACACAAGAGTTCCAGACTACCAAGCTCATACCCTGTGTATGCCACTCAAACTCTCACAAGCCTACAATCATGTTGCTACAAGAAATAATCAAAATCAAGGACAGTCGGAGAAAGCAAAAAGCAATATCGCTACCGAATCAATCACTCATGGTAACAATTGTCGCCACAACACCAGGAAGCAATCAAGACAATCACAATCCGTGGAGAATATAGGATTATTGAAACACTCTCTGTAAGACAAACGTAGAAGTGGCAGGACGGAGAGACCAGGTCGATGGAAGTTTAAGTTGGTTGGTGTTAATTCTACTTGGAATATTCAGTAATCCTTGAACGAGGTCGATTGAGGTTTAAGTTGGTTGACATTAATTCTACATGGGATATTCAGTAATCTTTGTAATGACGTTGTGGGAGGCCGCATGGCGTCTGTTATTTTATCATATCTGTTGTATGCCTGTTCACCGTCAGCATGTGCCATGGCGATAAGTGTGGGTGGTCATGTTTCGTCATTTCACACGATCACTAGAGTCGTGGATCCGCTCTGTGTTGTTGTCTCCATTATGTCATGTGGTCATGCCTGCTAGATAGTTACCTCTCTGCCTTCCCCTTGTTCTTTTCACCTCTATCCAGCCAGTTGTCACCAAGATGTCCAGTTTATTTTTGCTCATAAAGTACCCACAAAACTTGACTGTCTACTTCTAATGTATGTAATCAATGTGCGGTATTTTTTTTTTTTTCGTGTATGACTTGTTCATTGGTTTGTCTCTCTGTGGTATTCTTTGCATTTTCTTCAGAAATCACATTTATACAACTATAAGTTGTTTTTTCTGCTTGTCTGCTCATTGTCCACGCTTCACATCAACACAAAAGCACAGGTTCTATGTAGCACCTCAACATTCTTTTTCTCGATGTTAATGACATTTTTTATTGGTTAGTATGTTTTCCATCTTGCAAAAGGCTGCCTTCGCCATGGCATTCTTGTCCTAATCTTTTCAAGGCATCTCTTTTCAATGGATATCCCATCAGATGTTATGAAAGTTCCGAGATAGTTGTACCTTTTCACTTATTTAAGTATATTCTCATCTGCTTGTATATTACATTGTGGAATTCCATTCTTCCCAATGACAACCATAATCTGCTTCTTATTACAATTTAATTATAACACTAGTTGTTCAGTTGTTCAATACGTGCAACAACCGCGTCTACTAAATGTTGCAAATCCTGCTCATTGTCTACAGGCAATAATATATCATCAGCACATCTTACGTTATTCTAAAATCAACTAAATAACGGGATTCGCTCTCATTGTTTATAAAATTAACTAATTAACGGTATTCACTCTCGTTGATTCTAAAATCAACTAATTAACGGATGTGCTCTACTGATAATATTTTTTTAGAAAGTTAATTGTATATCCATTGCAGTACGTCGTAGTAAACCCTAACATTTACGCTGATTGTGATGCATTGGGAAGTTTCTTTTCAGTAGTTTGCCAATACTTTCGGAATGACCGGCACTGATACTAATGTATGAAAACCAACGCAAGGCGGCCTGCTTCCAAATCTTCCGTAGTTGTGTTCTGAACACGGCGTGCAGCATTGACAATTGTGTTGGTAGTTGGTAACCCCCATTGATTATAATATGCATTTTTAAACGGCATTCGCTGTCATTGATTCTACAATGAACTTATGAATGGGATTTACTGTTATTGATTCTACAATTAACATATAAATGAGCTTCGCTAACATTGATTATAATATTAACTTATTAACGGGACTGTCATCATTTATTAACATATAAACTTATTAACGGGCCTGGCATCATTGCTTATAACATTAACTTATTAACTGGACAGGCATAATTGATTATAAAATGAACTTATTAACAGAAATAGCTGACATTGATTATAATATGAACGTATTAACGGGATTGGCTATCGTTGATTATAATACAAGGACGAGTCAATAAGTAAGTCACACAGTTCTGTGGGATGGCAGGTAAATGTAGTTGGTGTTTTCTACAGGTGTCATTAGGTGACAGCACCTTCGAACTTTATATTCCCGTTCGTCAGGTGTCACTAGGTGTCTTATGCGCATGCGCATGCGCGGCGCATAAACAAAATGGCGACTGTACTTACGAAGTGCACAACCAAAGCGCAGCATGCTGTTGTGCATTTTATGTGGGCAAAAGGACTGCCTGCAAAGTGCATTCATAAGGAAATGCTTCCAGTTTATGCTGACAAATTTTGTCCCGTAAAGCGGTTCATATCTGGGTAGAAAAAAACCTCTCAAGGACGCTCTAAAATTGTTGATGAAAACCTATCTGGTCGTCCTGTTGAGATTGCAGCAGAAGCATCCCTGCAGCGAGTGGAGGTAATGATAAGATGGTTCAGCATAATGCATGATCCATTGAAATTTAAGAAAGTGAGCTCAAGGTGGGTACCCAGACAATTGAAGGACAACACACAAAATGAACCGATTTGGCCTGTCCTTGCATCATCTCTGTCGATATGAAGATAAAGGAGAAGACATGCTGAACAGGATTGTTACTTTGGGAGAATCATGTTCGCATCACTACCAGCCCGAATCAAAGCGTGCTTCCATGCAATGGAAACATCCTTCTTCGCCTTGTGTCCAAAAATTCAAGCAGGGAAGGTTATGCTGACAGTGTTCTGGGATTGTCAAGTAGTGTTTTTAACCAGTTTCAAGAAGATCGGTGACAATGTGAATTCTGAATCGTACTGTGAAGTTCTATCGATACTCCATGATGCAATTCGAAGAAAACGTCCAGGACTGCTGACTAGAGGAGTGTTACTTCTTCATGACAATGTCAGACCACATACGGCTCGATTAACTCAGGAGAAAATTAATCAACTAAGGTGGGAATTTCTGGAACATTCACCTTACAGCCTCAACTTAGCCCCTAGCGATTTCTACCTTTTTGGTCTACTAAAAGCCCAACCTTGGCAGGAGACATTTCATGAATGACGCCGAAGTTAAATGTGAAGTTAAAACGTGGTTTAGAAAACAGAGCACGCAGTTCTATGCAGCCGGTTTTGGAGGACTGATAAAACGATGGGATAAGTGCATCAATGTTGGTGGAAATTATGTTGAGAAATAAAGGGACAAAATAAACTGGTTTCAAGTTGTTATCACGTTTACTTATTTTTCTACAGCCATTTTGATTTACTTATTGACTGCTCCGGGTATTAACTCTTTAAGGGGCTGGCATCGTTGATTATACTATGAACTTATTAACTGGTCTGGCATCATTGATTATACTATGAACTTATTAATTGGTCTGGCATCATTGATTATACTATGAACTTAATAACTGGTCTGGCATCATTGATTATACTATGAACTTATTAACTGGTCTGGCATCATTGATTATACTATGAACTTATTAACTGGTTTGGCATCATTGATTATACTATGAACTTATTAACTGGTCTGGCATCATTGATTATACTATGAACTTATTAAATGGTCTGGCATCATTGATTATACTATGAACGTATTAAATGGTCTGGCATCATTGATTATACTATGAACTTATTAACTGGTCTGGCATCATTGATTATACTATGAACTTATTAACTGGTCTGGCATCATTGATTATACTATGAACTTATTAAATGGTCTGGCATCATTGATTATAATACGAAATTATTAACATGATTCTCTATAACTGACTATAATATGAACTTATTAATTAGATTGGCTATCACTGATTATAGCGTGAACTTAATAACCGGAGTCACTATGTCCTAGACTGAAGTTAACGGTCATCTCTACTCCACAGTACTAGCCTGGAAATGGCTGACATATATTCTACGTAATCAGCACAAGGGCAATGACACCGCTGACCCGCAGATGTCGATAACAACCACTCCATCACACCGCTTCGTGGACACGTCTGTTCGGGGACACAGACAGCAGATTACACAACAGAATACATTATAATCCTCATGTTCTTCACTCAGCTTGTTCGCACAAATATGTATTCTTAGACTAATTGTGTGACTGTTCTTTGTAACTACGCCTCATTATAATACACACATTCACGCGTATGTATTGCTGTTCGTAGACGTAGGAGAACGAAGTAGAGATGAGAGGACACTCTGACAGCATACATATTGAAAACTATAGTTACTATGCCGGATTCGAACCTGTCACCTCCGCACGACGGCTGTACACATTGCTACGAAACATGTGTACTTCAACGCATAGCCAGTCCGACTTCCTTGGGAAATGTGCCAACATTAGCCAGGTCTCGCATCTATCTGAACCCACAACTATGGAATATGGATATACTTCCTATCTTACCATTGAGATAGTACAATATCTCTCACGGTAATTGTTCATGTTTTCTAGCAGTGGTTTTTGCACTGTTGGTTTTTAAATCAATTTATAATAATAATGTGAACCTGTTTTACTGTATGGCAATGAATCGTGGAATGTAATTGAACAAGCAAGAGTAATATACATCAAGGTGACATAGTACTGATGGTTCGGTGGTGAGAAACAGGTTGGGGTTTTATTGCAAAGGCTAATGAACGATTCTTACAAAAAAGGAGACAGTGGCATATGAGGCTACGACCTCTAACATAAGAATGGAGGTGGAGGCAGTAACAGCGGCATTCCGTTAGTTAGAGGAGACCACTGCAACACACATTGTATTCATTACGGATTCCAGGAGTCTGCTTAGTAAGGTGGAGAAAGGAATGTTTCGTGTGGAATGGCTCACCTGCTTCAGAGATCACAGATTGTGAGAATTGTGTGGATTATCTGCCCAGGAGTGCAGGGGAATGAACAGGCTGATAGGCTGGCAAGGAACACACCTCTTGGTGGTAGATTACCTATGGACAAGGGAGAGGTGGTTGTGCGACTGTGGGACCAGGAAGAACGCATTGAGAACCGGCATGTGGAAAGGATGAGATTGGAGGAGGGTGGATCGGCAGAGGTTTTGTTAGAATCTCAACACTGAGATGGAAGACCAGCAGAATTTCAATAAGGTAGCGATGGGAACGATTAGTAGTGTGACTCTTCTCTGGCTGTTGAACGAGGGACGGAGAAAGTATGGGAATGTCCTGAATGCAGTGATGTTAGTTCTTAGCTCAAATCAACGCAACATGTAAATGAACACATTAGAAAGAACTGGAAGCAACAGAGATTTGGTTCCTGTGACGAATGTTGCGAATTACTTGGACTGCCAGAGTAACTAACAAGCACTGCCTGACAGAGGCGAATGCATCTAGAATATTATATACAGCTATAAGAAAGAGATAAACAGCTTTCTTTGATCATGTGATGAGAAGAGAGGCATCGGAGAACATTGTGACGACTGGAAAGATCAAGGGGAAGAGAGGCAGAGGTAGATTTAGAGAAATGCTGCTGAATGGACTGAGACGGAGGCATGGAGGAATGCCATCAGCAGAGTTGATCTAGAACACCAAAGACCGAGATCTGTGGAGAGACATGAACGCCTACGCCAGCTGACAGGGCACTTGACGATGAGGATGATGTGTACATTTCTTCATGAAGTCACTCATTTGTGGTTACCTGTGTATCCCTGTTCTGTCTATCTCTTTTTTTTAAAAGTCGCTTAAAAGTCCACAGGGTCGACTTCACTGCACCGGGTTTATATGCCAAATGACACAGTCTCTTTCCGCAGCGCGGAAAGCACCGCACAAGGCACGAACTTCGTAGCTTCAGCGACGACCTCCAGGAGTCTATGAAATAATGCACTCAAGAACCGAAGGATGCGGCCCGGAATCAAACCCACAACCATTGGAGCCCGAGTCAGACGGCTTGACCATTTCGCGACGGAGACTCCTTGTGTCTATCTCTATACTGACTATCTCATTTCTCACCATCTCTTTTCTGACTAATTCTTTTTTTGTGTGTTAACTACCTCAATTACAACTTATATTTTGTATTCCTGACCAAGCTGGGCCCGTAAAACAATTCTTAAAGAAGCATGGTTCAATAAGCAACGTATACACTTTTAAAGCATCCAGAACAATGATTATGAAACCTAAGACAGGAAGATAAGAGATTTGTGTAGAAAGCATACTTGCATACTGGAAGACATTGATGTACAGAGAACTACAAAGATTCCTATTCAGATATTTGAGACAAGAGAGATCCCCTTAAACATCTGCAAATAAGGTGTCTTGATATCAAAAGGCCATGAACAAAGGAATGCGAATCACATCTCACATATCAGTTTAATGAGTCATGTTACAAAACTACTTTTCACATTATAATGGAAAGGATAAGAAACACGATGTAATCAACAATGTCAAAACTCATGTATGAGTTTGTTGGAGATTAAGAAACAAAGAAAGCAAGTGGTCCTTTTTTGAGGCGCATGAAAAGATGTGTGTGGATACAAAAGGGCCCTCTATTTCTGTTTAATAGTCTATTTTAAAGCTTTTGACAAAATGAAACATTACTACCTTTTAGAAATGTTGTATGATCCCAATATAGATGGGAAGGATCTTAGAATTATAAGTAATATATAGTGGAAGTAAATATCTGTAATCAGATACAAGGGGATTTATTGAATTCAGAGCAATTAAAAGAGGCTTTCATCAGTGATGTGTTTTATTGTAAGGTAGACAATACACGGGAACTTCGAAGCTTCTTCGGGGAGGTTGAATTCGAGCTCAAATTATGGACACTCAATCAAACAATTATTCCGATTACACAGTTGTCATAGTATGAAAGTAGTTGTAAACATTTCTAGAAACGCGCGAAGAAGGGTAATTTTAACAAAACTAGTAGTTTTCTAACAGGTTGATACGCAGGTTGATACGTAGGAACTACCAGGTTGATACGTAGGTTCTACTAGGTTGATACGTAGGCGCTCCCAGCTTGATACGTAGGTTGATTCGTAGGTTCTACCAGGTCGATACGTAGGTTGATACGTAGGTTCTACCAGGTCGATACGTAGGTTCTACCAGATTGATACGTAGGCCTTATCAGCCATCTTAGAATTCACGGCTCAATACGTTCTACCCCAATGGATGAAATGAATGGTCATCATCATTCTTGATGGACAAACAACACTAGATTGATACGTAGGTTCTACCAGGTTGATACGTAGGTTCTACTAGATTGATACGTAAGTTCTATCAGGGTGATACGTAGGTTCAACCAGGTTGATACGTAGGTTCTAACAGGCTGATAAGTAGGTTCTACCAGGTTGATACGTAGGATGATACGTAGGTTCTATCAGGTCGATACGTAGGATGATACGCAGGTTCTATTAGGTCGATACGTAAGATGATACATAGGTTCTACCAGGTTGATACGTATGTTCTACTAGGTTGATGCATAGATTCTACCAAGTTGATATGGAATGCGCAGGGGTTTTCTACCAGTTGTGTTCTACCTGGTTGAACTACCAGGATGATATATACACATGTATTGTACACATTGAGGGAAATGAAAGAGCTGATAGTCTTGCTTTCTTAGCATCCTCTGCAGTTTGCCAGCGTATGGATCGCGCCGATATTATTAATGCTTTTAGAGAGATGTCGAGAGCGGAGGACTTTGTCGCTAGTTAATCCACATCGTTGTCCAGAATGATAGACGTGGAGTAAGAATTGGCACTGCCAGACACGAGCGGCATATCGGGAGAAATTGAGGCGTCTCGTCACCCAACACAGAACTGGCATTATTCGCCGCCAGGCGCCGATGGATATGTTGGGGGGGGGGGGGGGGGGGGGGGGGGGGGAAGGGGGGATCTGAGCACATATGGACATGTTCGGAGTGGAAGGATGATTCCCTCACAGGATAATTAACTATCTAAATGCTTTACAGACAGCACAATCATACATATCAAACAGGTCAACCGATTTCTATATCTGGCAACACAGTATCATTTGTTTGAAGAGGTGACACAGTTCGAAAAGGTAGTTGCATATCCTTTAGAGTCAACTCCAGCGTTTCTGGCTGTTTGTGATTTCTTGGCAAGTTTCAGTTCAGTAGTTTGCCATTGCCTTCTGAACGGCAAGCACCTTTGTATGGGGACCAACAAACGGCGGTCTGCTTCCACATCGACCGCAGCTGTGTTTCGAACGCGGTATGTGGAATTACGAGTTGCATTCGTTACCTCTTCGCCACAGACCCGGTGACACATCCATCCATCCATCATGTGCCATGCTGATAAGAGTGGGCGGTCATGTTTTGCCATCTCACTCGATCACCAGAGTCGTGGATCAGCTCCGTGATCCTGTCTCGACCATGCCACGTGGCCAAGCCATCCAGGTAGTTACTTCTCGGTCTTCCTGTTGGTCTCCTCCATTCGTTCTTGCCAGTCGTCACCAAGTTCTCCAAGTCATTTCTTCTCATAACATGCCCAAAAAATTGAGACTGTCTACGTATAATGTCTCTAATCAGTTTACGATCTTGATTTGTTTCTTGTAGGACCTGTTCATTGGTTTTTCTATCTGTCCATGATATTCTTTGTATTTTCCTCAGAAACCACATTTCCACAGCCATCAGATGTTTTGCAGCTTGACTGCTCATTGTCCACGCTTCACATCCATACAAAAGAACAGGTTCTATGTAGCACCTCATATCTATTTTTCTCATTTCAGTTTATATCTTTTTATTGGTCAGTATGTTTTTCATCTTGCAAAAGGCTACCTTCACCATGGCAATTCTTGTTCTAATCTCTTCAAGGCATTTCCCATTAGATATTATGACTGTTCCGACATAATTGTACCGATTCACTTATTTAAGAATATGCCCATTTACTTGTATATTACATTGTGGTATTTCTTCCTTCCTAGTCACGACCATAATCTGTGTCTTCTTACAATTCAATTCTAACCCTAGTTGCTCACTCTGTGCAGCAACAGCATCTACTGAATTAACTCTCTTACATGGTCACACCTAAAGATTCTTTTCACAAGATTGAGCAAAACAAAACTGCCACTACAAGCCTTCAACCCCTACACCCCTCAGTTAGACAAAAATGTTGACTTCTCGTCCTTGACTTGGGAACGTAAATTACAAGGACCTCAGAAGTCGGAGTGGCTTCACCTTATTACGAGCGACAATAGTAATAGGGAAAACTAATCTACACACACACACACACACACACACACACACACACAAACCAGTCCAATGCTTCTAGAAATAGCAGCACGTGAGTGGACTATGCTTGAGGTCAAAGAGAGTAAACACAAGTACGATCATGCGTTTTATGACAACTTGCGTGTGACCTGGTCTTCTGAGTGGATGTGAATGCTGGACAGTGAGTGGTGACGTGGCCACCAAGCTGTAAGTCCCAGAGATGTGGTAATTTTTGGGAAAATTGTGAAAACAATATCCTGGACTAAGAAGATATCACTCGCTGAGGCATTGAGAGCTGGAGAAGTCACAAGATCACTTATCACAACCATAAAAATGTTGCAAAGATAACACTCGATGAGGTATTGAGTGCTGGAGAAGTCACAAGATCACAACCATAAAAATGTTGCAAAGATAACACTCGCTGAGGTATTGAGAGCTGGAGAAGTCACGAGAACACTTATCACAACCATAAAAATGTTGCAAAGATAACACTCGCTGAGGCATTGAGAGCTGGAGAAATCACAAGATCACTTATCACAACCATAAAAATGTTGCAAAGATAACACTCGCTGAGGCATTGAGAGCTGGAGAAGTCACAAGAACACTTATCACAACCATAAAAATGTTGCAAAGATAACACTCGATGAGGTATTGAGTGCTGGAGAAGTCACAAGATCACAACCATAAAAATGTTGCAAAGATAACACTCGCTGAGGTATTGAGAGCTGGAGAAGTCACAAGAACACTTATCACAACCATAAAAATGTTGCAAAGATAACACTCGCTGAGGCATTGAGAGCTGGAGAAGTCACAAGAACACTTATCACAACCATAAAAATGTTGCAAAGATAACACTCGCTGAGGTATTGAGTGCTGGAGAAGTCACGAGAACACTTATCACAACCATAAAAATGTTGCAAAGATAACACTCGCTGAGGCATTGAGAGCTGGAGAAGTCACAAGAACACTTATCACAACCATAAAATGTTGCAAAGATAACACTCGCTGAGGCATTGAGAGCTGGAGAAGTCACGAGAACACTTATCACAACCATAAAAATGTTGCAAAGATAACACTCGCTGAGGTATTGAGTGCTGGAGAAGTCACAAGATCACAACCATAAAAATGTTGCAAAGATAACACTCGCTGAGGTATTGAGTGCTGGAGAAGTCACAAGAACACTTATCACAACCATAAAAATGTTGCAAAGATAACACTCGCTGAGGTATTGAGTGCTGGAGAAGTCACAAGAACACTTATCACAACCATAAAAATGTTGCAAAGATAACACTCGCTGAGGCATTGAGAGCTGGAGAAGTCACAAGAACACTTATCACAACCATAAAAATGTTGCAAAGATAACACTCGCTGAGGCATTGAGAGCTGGAGAAGTCACAAGAACACTTATCACAACCATAAAAATGTTGCCAAAGATAACACTCGATGAGGTATTGAGTGCTGGAGAAGTCACAAGATCACAACCATAAAAATGTTGCAAAGATAACACTCGCTGAGGTATTGAGAGCTGGAGAAGTCACGAGAACACTTATCACAACCATAAAAATGTTGCAAAGATAACACTCGCTGAGGCATTGAGAGCTGGAGAAGTCACAAGAACACTATCACAACCATAAAAATGTTGCAAAGATAACACTCGCTGAGGTATTGAGTGCTGGAGAAGTCACACGGACACTTATCACAACATAAAAATGTTGCAAAGATAACACTCGCTGAGGCATTGAGAGCTGGAGAAGTCACAAGAACACTTATCACAACCATAAAAATGTTGCAAAGATAACACTCGCCGAGGCATTGAGAGCTGGAGAAATCACAAGATCACTTATCACAACCATAAAAATGTTGCAAAGATAACACTCGCCGAGGCATTGAGAGCTGGAGAAGTCACAAGAACACTTATCACAACCATAAAAATGTTGCAAAGATAACACTCGATGAGGTATTGAGTGCTGGAGAAGTCACAAGATCACAACCATAAAAATGTTGCAAAGATAACACTCGCTGAGGTATTGAGAGCTGGAGAAGTCACGAGAACACTTATCACAACCATAAAAATGTTGCAAAGATAACACTCGCTGAGGCATTGAGAGCTGGAGAAGTCACAAGAACACTTATCACAACCATAAAAATGTTGCAAAGATAACACTCGCTGAGGTATTGAGTGCTGGAGAAGTCACAAGAACACTTATCACAACCATAAAAATGTTGCAAAGATAACACTCGCTGAGGCATTGAGAGCTGGAGAAGTCACAAGAACACTTATCACAACCATAAAAATGTTGCAAAGATAACACTCGCTGAGGCATTGAGAGCTGGAGAAGTCACAAGAACACTTATCACAACCATAAAAATGTTGCAAAGATAACACTCGATGAGGTATTGAGTGCTGGAGAAGTCACAAGATCACAACCATAAAAATGTTGCAAAGATAACACTCGCTGAGGTATTGAGAGCTGGAGAAGTCACGAGAACACTTATCACAACCATAAAAATGTTGCAAAGATAACACTCGCTGAGGCATTGAGAGCTGGAGAAGTCACAAGAACACTTATCACAACCATAAAAATGTTGCAAAGATAACACTCGCTGAGGTATTGAGTGCTGGAGAAGTCACAAGAACACTTATCACAACCATAAAAATGTTGCAAAGATAACACTCGCTGAGGTATTGAGTGCTGGAGAAGTCACAAGAACACTTATCACAACCATAAAAAATGTTGCAAAGATAACACTCGCTGAGGCATTGAGAGCTGGAGAAGTCACAAGAACACTTATCACAACCATAAAAATGTGCAAAGATAACACTCGCTGAGGTATTGAGTGCTGGAGAAGTCACAAGATTCACAACCATAAAATGTTGCAAAGATAACACTCGCTGAGGTATTGAGAGCTGGAGAAGTCACGAGAACACTTATCACAACCATAAAAATGTTGCAAAGATAACACTCGCTGAGGCATTGAGAGCTGGAGAAGTCACAAGAACACTTATCACAACCATAAAAATGTTGCAAAGATAACACTCGCTGAGGTATTGAGTGCTGGAGAAGTCACTAAGAACACTTATCACAACCATAAAAATGTTGCAAAGATAACACTCTCTTGAGGTATTGAGTGCTGGAGAAGTCACAAGAACACTTATCACAACCATAAAAATGTTGCAAAGATAACACTCGCTGAGGCATTGAGAGCTGGAGAAGTCACAAGAACACTTATCACAACCATAAAAATGTTGCAAAGATAACACTCGCTGAGGTATTGAGTGCTGGAGAAGTCACAAGATCACAACCATAAAAATGTTGCAAAGATAACACTCGCTGAGGTATTGAGAGCTGGAGAAGTCACGAGAACACTTATCACAACCATAAAAATGTTGCAAAGATAACACTCGCTGAGGCATTGAGAGCTGGAGAAGTCACAAGAACACTTATCACAACCATAAAAATGTTGCAAAGATAACACTCGCTGAGGCATTGAGAGCTGGAGAAGTCACAAGAACACTTATCACAACCATAAAAATGTTGCAAAGATAACACTCGCTGAGGTATTGAGTGCTGGAGAAGTCACAAGAACACTTATCACAACCATAAAAATGTTGCAAAGATAACACTCGCTGAGGTATTGAGTGCTGGAGAAGTCACAAGAACACTTATCACAACCATAAAAATGTTGCAAAGATAACACTCGCTGAGGCATTGAGAGCTGGAGAAGTCACAAGAAGCACTTATCACAACCATAAAAATGTTGCAAAGATAACACTCGCTGAGGTATTGAGTGCTGGAGAAGTCACAAGAACACTTATCACAACCATAAAAATGTTGCAAAGATAACACTCGCTGAGGTATTGAGTGCTGGAGAAATCACGAGAACACTTATCACAACCATAAAAATGTTGCAAAGATAACACTCGCTGAGGTATTGAGTGCTGGAGAAGTCACAAGAACACTTATCACAACCATAAAAATGTTGCAAAGATAACACTCGATGAGGCATTGAGTGCTGGAGAAGTCACAAGAACACTTATCACAACCATAAAAATGTTGCAAAGATAACACTCGCCGAGGCATTGAGAGCTGGAGAAGTCACAAGAACACTTATCACAACCATAAAAATGTTGCAAAGATAACACTCGCTGAGGCATTGAGAGCTGGAGAAGTCACAAGATCACAACCATAAAAATGTTGCAAAGATAACACTCGCTGAGGTATTGAGAGCTGGAGAAATCACAAGAACACTTATCACAACCATAAAAATGTTGCAAAGATAACACTCGATGAGGCATTGAGTGCTGGAGAAGTCACAAGAACACTTATCACAACCATAAAAATGTTGCAAAGATAACACTCGCCGAGGCATTGAGAGCTGGAGAAGTCACAAGAACACTTATCACAACCATAAAAATGTTGCAAAGATAACACTCGCTGAGGCATTGAGAGCTGGAGAAGTCACAAGAACACTTATCACAACCATAAAAATGTTGCAAAGATAACACTCGCTGAGGTATTGAGTGCTGGAGAAGTCACAAGATCACAACCATAAAAATGTTGCAAAGATAACACTCGCCGAGGTATTGAGTGCTGGAGAAGTCACAAGAACACTTATCACAACCATAAAAATGTTGCAAAGATAACACTCGATGAGGCATTGAGTGCTGGAGAAGTCACAAGAACACTTATCACAACCATAAAAATGTTGCAAAGATAACACTCGATGAGGCATTGAGTGCTGGAGAAGTCACAAGAACACTTATCACAACCATAAAAATGTTGCAAAGATAACACTCGCTGAGGCATTGAGAGCTGGAGAAGTCACAAGAACACTTATCACAACCATAAAAATGTTGCAAAGATAACACTCGCTGAGGCATTGAGTGCTGGAGAAATCACGAGAACACTTATCACAACCATGAAAAATGTTACATGCCCATTGCAGGACGTTGCGATCAACTCTAACCCAGGTTGATTTAATGCTAAATTTTACATTCAGTAGTTTGCCATTGCCGATCTCTCTGGCTGTGGGGTTACAACACTTTCTCTCTGTAATCCCGTTTATCACGCAGAGTCTCGTAGCCGAGCGAGAGCTGAGGCGGTTCGACCCCCGCTCGTGACTTGCGGGATACTGAGCCGGCCGCTCAGAAAGCAATGGCACACTACTGAGCGTAATCTTGCCAAGAGATCAACATACAGCTGAAAGATGCTGGCGTCGACAGCTAAGTCATGTAAAAGGATATGCTAAAAAAATTTAAAAAGTTTGCCATTGTTTTCTGAAAAGTGAAAACCTAGGATGATCCGAGTGCACAGACGTCATTGGTTTAAGTCCCACTGACCAGTGTAGGGGTTGATCCCGCTACCTCGGTGTCAGAACACCGGAAGTTTAATAACAAGCGAGTTCTTATCCTGTCAGCCACGCCGACTGCTATCACAACTATAATGAAAAGACAAAGGAAATTCATGGGAAATATTAACAGAAGAGGTGGAGTGGAGAAATTATCTTCATGTGGGGGGGGGGGGGGGGGGGACATACTAGACAGGACAGGCGGTAGAAGACATGCACATATGTATGTGGACATACTAGACAGGACAGGCGGTAGAAGACATGCACATATGTATGCGGACAGCTTAAGGAGCTGACCAATAGCAATTTTTTTTTTTTTTTGCGCTCGGTCGCTTTTAACTCAACAATAGTCCATACACTATTTCTAAAGTAGTAATGGACTGAATTTTGCGTATGGGTTAGCTTTCCCTAGTAACAGTGTCCCTCGCCATCAGGCGGATCCACTCCGACTTCACAGGTACTTGTAATTTACGTCTCCAAGTCAAGGACGACAGGTCAACATTTTAGTCCAGCTGTCCGGTGTAGGGGATGAACCGCTAACCTCGGCATCAGCACACCGGATGTTTAAGAACAGTGTTCTTATCCATTCGGCCATGCGAACCTGTACCAATAGCAAACAAAATAAACTATAATATTATCTCAAGTGATATGAATATTCTTTGGGTTAGTTTTCAAGTTTAAAACTTTGCCAAAGCTGCAGCCTAATTGGCTTATATGTTTAAGGTTGTAAATTGCAAACGCGAAATTAAGCGCATACGGATCATTCTAGTTTTTCGCTCATCTCTGAAACGACTAGACATCCGATACACTACCCGATGATCTGATGGACTGTGCCATCTATTTTGTATATAATATAAATACGTTAAAAAGCACAGTCTTCCATAGGATTCACAAAGAACAATAACAACAATAGGCTGTGGATTGGTGTGAGCAAACAATCTACTCCATGCTCGTATTAACGTTGTGAGTCTGACTATTGTGGATAATATATAGTTTGCCTTTGCTTTCTGAACGACCGGCGCTTAAACCAGTGTTTGGAAATCAAAGTAAAGTGGTCTGCTGTCAAATGACTAGCATCTGTGTTTCGAACGCGGTTGCACGATTACAAATTGCGTCCGTAACCTCTTCACAACGGATCCGGTTATAGACAGTCTCTATATGTATATGCAGACACACACACACATCACACACACACACACGCGCTAAACCAAATATGTGTGCGCTACTGTCTGAAAATGTGTGCACCAGTGATCGCTTACCTTCCTTAGGGAGAGATTTACTCCATAATCTATTAAGTGTTACCATGTAAAAGATTACCCGTGACTTAGCTATTCCGATGAACGATGGCGAATACCAACGTTTTCTGTCTTCAGCCAAAAGGTACAACTGCGTTGTGTGTATGTGTAATATACCCTGGATATAATATGTCTACTTTACTCCTTTTCTTCTTCCTCTTCATATTCATCTGGCCCATCATATTCCTCCTCTTTCTCTTCTTCATCCTATAATTACTCGTGTTCTACTTTCTCTTGTTCCTCCCTTTAATCTTTCTTTCTTTTTCCTCCGCCTTCTCCTTTTCTTCCTTTTATCGCTGGATTTGATGATTAAACAGTCGAACTAGTTCTCATAATGAACCCTCGTCAGATTTCTCAGACCTTCCACACATATAGTAGTTTAATGTTGATATCGTGGACCAGTATATCTTTCTAATCTGACTGTACAAAGGACAATTCTACTGAACATGTTGAGCAGTGGATTTGCTAGTCCACATTTGCACATCTTACACATGTGTTCATTCAGTCAGTTATGCATCGTTCCGAGACGAAGAATGGTCATCGCTTAATGATGCCCAATTCTAAGACACAGAATTACCATCTTTCCTGTCGGTCAAACATGTGGAAGTGATCACTGGGTTGATTCTAAAGGTGTCATTTATCAACATGATTCTTTGTCGTCCTCAGCAAAACACTTACATCAAATCATAAAGACTTGTCAAGCCTGCTTTATCTTCATATAATTGTTGCGCTATTCCAAAACACATTTGGAATAGCGCAACAATTGTTTGAAGATAAAGCAGGCTTGACAAGTCTTATGATTTGATGACACGTTGTCTGTTAAAGCATTAATAATAGTCGTGTTCCATCGTACACATATCAACGGGTTCCTGGTTTATGATTGTAATGTTGCCACAATTATTCTACACACAGCTCGAAAGAATAGGATGTTATTTATTAGAACGCCATCGGTTACCCAAGACTCCATCACATTATGACAACAACACCCAGAACTACTTGATTTGGGGTTAACCAATAAGGCCAGCGTTGGCCTATTTGCGTAATGATCCGTATTTGTTTTGTGTATAATTCCATTAGTTATCCTGCACATTGATATTAACTGATTTTATTAGTCCATATGTTATTATCACTTCGTTATCATTAATATTTCATTCTCTGTTTTATGGAAAATATCACACAACTCATCTTCACTGCCTAGACTTGTGTAACATTAGGGTACAGAGAAATGGGTGGATAATATAACTGTTGACAGTTTCTCATATGCAGACATGCAATAACATATGATGGCAGCAGGGATACAGAAATCAAAAAGTGAATAGGAATGACCAAAGTTTTCTCACCAATGAAAACAAAATATGAACAGTTAGAAAGATAAATAACACATGAAATGATATATATATATATATATATATATATATATATATATATATATATATATATATATATATATATATATATATATATATATATATATATATATATATATATATATATATATATATATATAGCCGGTCCCTCTGGCTGTGGGGTTACAACACTTTCTCTCTGTAATCCCGTTTATCACGCAGAGTCTCGTAGCGGAGCGAGAGCTGAAGCGGTTCGACCCCCCGCTCGTGACTTGCGGGATACTGAGCCGGCCGCTCAGAAAGCAATGGCAAACTACTGAGCGTAATCTTGCCAAGAGATCAACATACAGCTGAAAGATGCTGCTGTTGACAGCTAAGTCCTGTAAAAGGATATGCTAAACAAAAAAAAAACAAAAAAAAATATATATATATATATATTTATATATATATATATATATATATATTATATATATATATATATATATATATATATATATATATATATATATATATATATATATATATATATATATATATAAATTAGGGCTGTGAACGATTAATTTACATTTGAAAGTTAACTTTTTTAAACTTAATGATTAATTAATAGTTAATTTCGATTAAAGCAAAACATTTATAGTCGTATAACTCACATTATAGTTGTATTTGTCAAACATCGAAATAACACTGGATTGTCTTGTTCATATGTAACCTAATAACCAACTATGCAAACAGACGAGTATGTTGACAGTATTTGGTTCAAGTGACGAGCGGTGTCTTATTAACAATTTAACCAGCAGTGCTGAATAATCGTTCACGTGGAACTGAGGTAGCCGGTATGCACAGAATGGTCTTTACAAGGAATGCCAATTTTGGATATCGATGTTCATTAAGTTTCCACCATTGTAGAGGGTTAACTGGTTCGGCGACTTTCTTCTCCATTTTATAACGTAACAATTCATCAGAAGAGCTGTAGACATGATCTTCCGTGTCTGAGTCAGACTCTATTAGCTTAATACGCTTTTCATTTGGTTCACATATAGTTTCATTGTCAATGTCAATATCATTCGTTGCAGCAGTCTCCATCTGCTCATCATGAACATCAGCTGCTATTTTGTGTTCAATACGGGACCAAGTTCGTTCCTTTGCATCTTTTGACAAACAATTCACGTATTTGTAGCGTGGATCAAGTGCTGTTGCAATCTGTAGTATTTCAATACTTGTCACATTAGCTACACGTTCACTGAAGTCATTAAAAGATGCTGCCTTAAAGTTAGCTATGCAGCCCAGATCCTCATCGTGTACAGTCATATGCTTTGTCAACGATGATAGCAGTGGCAATACACAGATACATGAAACAGAATCTTGACCGCCAAGCAGGACCGTGGTCTCACAGAATAAGTCCAAAACTTTGACATATTTCGAAATCTTTTCCCAATCCGATTCTGACAGTGTTGGACTTTTGTATTGCACCTATTCATCTGACATGTAGACAGTTAATGCTTCTCTGGTCCGTAGAAGACTAATTAGCATAATAAAAATACTGTTTCATCTTGTTGGTACATCTTGCTGCAGCTTACACAATGGTGACTCAGTATAATTTTCCATCTCGGTTGTGTATGCAGCACTATGTTTAAAATGTCCGACAATTTTTCGACATTTCCAAAAACAATGTTTCGGTATCAGCGGTTTCAAATCCATATAATATGGTCAGTTGTAAGCTATGAGTCAAACAAGGAATATGTGCAAAACCGGTTTTATCAACAGCTGAAACCATATTTCTTGTATTGTCAGTGACTGAATTCTGTTCGTTATATCCCAGTCTATTGCAAACTGTTTATATAACTCGGCAACACTGTCAGAATAATGACATTCAACAAAATTCACGCATTCAAGAACAACATTTTTCAATTTCCAATCATCGGCAATCCATTGGCCAGTAATTCTACAAAAGCTTTCGTTACCTAGAGATGTCCAAAAATCAGATGGTAACGCAATTCCCTTTGCGTTTTTCACTGATTCTTTAACATGTTAGATCCTGCTGTTATACTTAGCAGTCAATAGTTTGTCAATACTGCGGTGGGAAGGTAGCTTATATTCAGCCTTTTGCAATGATGTGCGTAATACTGGTTGAAGGCCGTCGTCATCTACTATTGATATTGGTCTGCCGCTACTATTCTTATAGCAATTCAGTTTGCAAGTGATACTTGAATATCTTATTGTAATGCAGCACACACTGGACGATCAGACGAACGACAAAAGTGACTCAAAGTAGCCTGCTTCGAAGTAGGTAACGATGCTGCAATAGACTGTCTAGGCTAAAGTTTCTGATACTGTAGTGGATGTTTGCTTTGAAGATGGTAAGTAAGCGAAGTGTTAGAACCATTGTAGGCAAACGATTTATCACAATGAACGCAATAAACCTTTTCAGCATTTTCAATATTTCCATGAGTCGCAATACTTTAAAACCAAAATGTTCATGTAATCGTCAGGATATTTGTCTATATGTATCCGCTGCCATGTTGTCAGTCACTTTTAGACTTCCGGTTCATTTGCATAAGTGACGGGAGAAATGTTTTCTATTAATCGTTAAAAAAATATTAATCGTTAAAGAAATTAACGATTAATCGATTAATTAATCGTTAACTTCCGTAGCCCTTATATTTTTACACATTACATTGGCACCTTGCTGTCTTGACAGACGATAGTTTGTGCTTTAAAAAGGCATAATAACTTTTACTTATGGTGGTAGCGAATGTGACTGATAAGGCCAATTTGCGCTGTAAATGTCCGTTAACAGTGGGTGCATGTGAACACGTGGTCATTTCCACCATCATGCACCATCTTACGTCTCAAACGCTCGGTTTGTGATTTATCTGCAATAATTTTCTCCTTTGTCTTTATTCCATTTCTGATGTTTGCCCTCCATGCAACACGTTCAGGGGCGACTTGCTCCCAATGTGCATTATCAATGCCTGTATCAATCATGTCCCGCTTACACACATCTTTGTATCGTAGTAGAGGCCGACCCTGAGATCTCTTACCCATCTGTAATTCACCAACAAAGATGTCCTTTGGTATTCTACCACCATCCATCCTCCTAAGATGTCCTATCCATCTAAGTCTACGAAGACTGAGCATGGAATAAACCTGTCACACAACCTGATCTTTCCAATACTTCAGTATTTGTGATTTTGTCTTGCCACTTAATACCAAGAATTCTTCGCAGACACCGCATATGAAAGCTGTTTAAATGTTTCTCTTGGTGTGAGTAAGTTGTCCAGGTTTCACTGCCATAAAGAAGAATACTAAGGACACAGGCTTGATAAACAAGGACCTTTGTTATTGCAGTAAGCTTCCTGTTCTTCCAGACTCTTTTTCTTAATCTGTTCATTGTTGTTGCTGCTTTACCAATCCGGATGTTGATTTCCTGATCTAGGGATAATTTGCTATTTACCACTGATCCTAGATATGTAAAATGGTCTACCATCTCTAGTTCGGCGTCGTCAATAAAGATTGATGGTACCCCATGTGCACCTTGTGACATAATCTGTGTCTTCTTTTTGCTAATTGTTAAACCAAATTCAGAACAAGCATTGGAGAATGCAGATAGTAGACATTGCAATTCTTCCTCAGAGTGGGTCGTAACTGCAGCATCATCTGCAAAAAGCAACTCTCTGATCAGTATCTTCCTAATTTTGCTCTTGGCCTTCAATCTCTGAGCATTGTAGAGGCCGCCATCTGAGCGTGGGTGAATGTATATACCACCATCCTGATCACGAAAGGCATATTTCAGTAGAAGTGAAAAGTATATTCCAAAGAGGGTGGGAGCTAATACACAACCTTGCTTAACTCCACTCTTGATTTCAAATTCTTCAGAAGTTGCACCATCAAACTTGATTATACCCTTCATGCCTGCGTGTAACGATTCCACAATGGACAGAAGAGTTCGTGGGCAGCCAATCTTCTTTAGTGCCTTGAACAGACCCTCACGACTGACCAAATCAAATGCCTTTGTGAGGTCGATGAAGGCAATAAACAGTGGTTGATTCTGTTCACGGCATTTTTCTTGCATTTGTCGCAATGAGAATATCATATCAATGGTAGACCGGTTCTGTCGAAAGCCACACTGTGATTCGGGGTAGACTTGATCTCCTAGGACTTGAAGTCTGCGCAGAACAATTCTGGCAAATACTTTTCCAACAATACACAGAAGTGAGATACCCCTATAGTTGTTGCAGTCGCTCCGATCGCCCTTGTTCTTGTACAGTGTTATGATGCTTGAATCTTTGAAATCCTGTGGGACTTGTCCTTCTCGCCAGCATAGCTCTATTAGCTGGTGGATCTGTAGAGTGAGTGTGTCTTGCCCACTCCTGATAACCTCTATTGGAATCCCATCCTTACCTGGAGCCTTGCCAGATGCAAGTTCATTTATAGCACACTTAACTTCTGTTATGGTGGGAAGTGTGTCCAGGTGGTCAAGAGTTGGTAGAGCCTCTATGGCGTTGAGGGCATCATCCGCTAGTTTGGTCTCACTTGAGTAAAGCTCCAAATAGTGCTCTACCCATCTGTCCATCTGCTGTTTCTTATCAGTGATGATTTCTCCAGTCAAGGTTTTCAATGGTGCACTTCTTTTGATCACTGGACCACAGGCTTTCTTTATTCCTTCATACATGCTTCTTATGTTTCCCTTATCACTTGCGATTTGAATGGACTCACATAACTTGATCCAATAATCATTTGCACACTGCCTGGCAGCCTTTTGCACATCCTTCCTAGCTTGCCTTAGCTCACTCAGAGTGTTACGCGTTGGTCTTTCCTTGTTTCTTAAGAGAGCTTTCTTCTTCTTATCAATCAAGGGCTGCAGAGTCTCGCTGTTTGCCGCAAACCAGTCCTGCCTCTTATGATATACAGTGCCGTAAACCCCTACGGCAGTTTTATAAAGAGTTTCCTTAATTTGACCCCACTTTTCATTTACTGTACAATTTTCTGGTGTATCAGTGAAAGCGTCTTCAAGTTGCTGTTGAAACTGAAAGCACTTTTCAGGATCGTGAGTGTTAATAATATTAATCCTGGGGCTAGATTTGTGTTTAGCTGTGTAGATTCTCTTTGGTCTCAGTCTAACTAACCCTTGCAACAACCAAAGAATGATCCGTATCACAGTCAGCACTGTGGTAACTTCGAGTCAATGATATATGGTTCAGATGTTGTCTCCGTGTGATGATGAAGTCCAGCTGGTGCCAATGGCCGGATCTTGGATGTTTCCATGTGACCTTATGCATCTCTTTTGTTTTAAAAAAGGAGTTTGTAATACATAGGTCATTACTGGTGCAATGCTCCAGCAGCCTTTGCCCATTTTCATTCATGCGACCGATGTTGTATTTTCCAAGGCACACTGGCCATGAACTCGAGTCCTTGCCCACACGAGCATTGAAATCACCGAGCATATAAATGTAGTCAGATTTTGGAACTGCCTTGATCACGGAGTCTAACTCCTCATAGAACGAATCCTTCACATCATCAGAGGAATCGAGTGTCGGTGCATATGCAGTAATAATGGTGGCAAACCCACAAGAGGTTGCCAAGCGCAGGGATAATAGTCTTTCATTTCATCCAGCTGGAATTTCAATCATTCCCAGTAGCGAATTCTTCACTGCAAAGCCCACACCATGTTGCCTTTTTTTCTGCCTGCCCTCTACCCTTCCAAAAAAAGGTGTAATTGTTTTCCCTGAGTGACCCTTCCTCAGCGAGGCGAGTCTCCTGCAGGCCAGCAATATCAATGTTAAGACGATTGAGTTCGGCATCAATCACAGCCGTTTTTCTCACATCGTCAATATTGGTCAAGTCAGTGGAAAATCCTGGACACATGGTTCTCACGTTCCAGGTTGCAAGCCGTAGCTTGAGGTTTCTATTTTTATTTTTGTTTGTACCTGGTGCAGTGGTTTTACAGCCTGCGATACAGATTTTGTCCTAGCCCCAAGCACCCATTGAAGCAGGCAGGCTGTGGCGGATCAGCACCCAATTGGCCGGGGGCTACCCAGCTTGAGGCGAGCGGTAGCTGATCAGTGACACCCGTAGGTGTCTCCCACCGTCAGAGGCAACGCGTGGCGAACAATGTCTACGCCAATTGACAGGGACTTATAACCCGTAACAGTTGCCTCTCGCTTTGATTCCGAGACCAGTTAAGACCAGGGATGGAGTTATTGCCTCTCCATAGCACAAAGCCTGGGCTAAAATATAGAGATCATGTGTTGCCCATGCAGCATGATCCCTCTCTCGGCCTGCCTAGTTCACTCCAGAGGAAAGGTAACACTCCTACATCTGGAACAAGACAAGCTGCAGAAGCTGTCGGATCAGCAAAGCAATGCTCTAACTGTCCGCCTGTCGGAGCTTCGATCCTAGACCAGCCGCCAACCAAGGCTTAGGGCCTGGTCTGCCCTGCCATGTCATTTTGTCTTTAGATTGCATTTCCTCGCACCAGGGTAAGGCTTGTACCCTCCCAATTGCGCTCTTCCGCCCGAAGCCGTTGGCACAATGTGGGGTGTCGGGTTTGGTAAGCGCCGCCCAACGTTCGGCGCTAACAGAAACATATTACATTATAACATAAAACATATAGCCCTTATATATATATATATATATATATGTATATGTGAAAAACCAATGAAAAAGTCCTTAAAGAAACAAATGAAGATCCTAAACTGATTAGAGTAATTAGACGTACACAGTCAATATGTTTTGGGCATGTTATGAGAAGAAATTACTTGGAAAACTTGGTGACGACTGGCAAGATCAAAGGGAAGAGCCCAAGGGAGAGACCGAGAAGTAAATACCTGGATGGATTGGCCACGTGGCATGGTCGAGACAGGAACAAGGGGCTGATTCTCGATTCTGGTGATTGAGTGAGATGGCAGAAAATGACCGCCCACGCTTATCGGCATGGCACATGATGGATGGATGGATGGATGGATGTGTGTGTGTATATATATATATATATATATATATATATATATATATATATATATATATATATATATATATATATATATATATATATATATATATATGAGCCTATATATATATATACATATGTGTGTGTATGTGTGTGTGTGTGTGTGTGTGTGTGTGTGTGCGTGTGTTCAGCATTAATTGGCGCATAGTCAACACTCTTTTGGGATGGAGAGGTAAATTTAACAACTGAGCCACCGACTGATGGGGACAGAGAGCAAGGAGAAGACAAAGAGATAGGTATCTGGATGACTTGGTCATATGGCATTATCGTGACAAGATCACAGACCTGATCCAAGAGTCTTATGATGGTGAGAGATGGCGAACCTGACTAGCCAATTTTATCGGCATGGCACATAACAGTGACGATGATGATGATATGATGCAAACATTTGCGCAGTCAACAAACAAATGGCAAGTGGAAATGATGCCCTAGAGATGTGGATATTCAGAAGAATATTTCTTACTTTATGTATACAATTGGAGCGGCTGGCCGAGTGGCTAGAATATCGGGCTCTCCTTTGGGAGACCCGGGTTCGAATCCTCGGTAAGGCGTGGAGTTTTTTCTATCCGGAACAAAAAGAAAACTCTAACCTGCACAAATTGCGCGACTGCACTAGCCATGCGGCCTTAAATCCACAGGCTCAAGACCCTCTTTCCTACACCACAATGTATTACAGATAGTAAATAACAGTGTGTGTATGAATACAAATACGATAGAACACACGGAACATTTAGAGAAGCTAGGAACGAACGAACAAACTAAGAAACGAACGATATTTCAATCACGCAATCACATGTTAATTTTCAAAGTGCTAGAATTCCCAGATATGATAACTATGGGTTTTAATTTTAATAGTGTGTTAGCATACTTGCAAATTTCAATAAAAATAAAAAGTAAAGCATGGTGTATAATCAACGATACTCAAATCTATATTTATAGTGTGTGGGTTCGCTAAATTGTAAATTAAATAATTATGGATCTATAATCATGGTGTTACAATTTGCAGACATTTCAATTAACTGACCATGTATCTATGTTTATAGAGGTACTGTTCGCATACATTTATCCCTTAGTATATCTTGCTACGGGATAGACGGTAGAGATCATTCTAGGTGGACTGAGACGGTGGTATTTAGGAATACGATCAGCAGAGTTGATTCAAAACAGCAAATACCGAAGAGCCACAAACCTCTAGGCCAGTTAGCAAGGCAATGCTGCTCAATAAAACAAGATCTCAAAAGGGACTCAGTGCACTTAAAACTATGGCTGCAATGGACATAGAGCAGAGAATGCTTTTCAGACTATACCAGCACTTGATCCTCTCAGCGACTGATTATGGACTAGGACTGCTCACTGTCTCAAAGAGTCTGCTGGTGAGATTGGAGCGCATACACGAGGCTATGCGGGTCATTCTGGGATGCACCAGAGACACTCCAGTAGTGTGTATGTGGTACATCCCTGGTTTGCCGACTGTTGCTGGTAGGCTCAAGGTGATGCAGGAGAAGGCATACCTCAGAGTAGCTGCTGACACAGATCACCCGTTGCATGAGGCGCTGGACGCAGTTAAGGGTCAGCGACTGATAAGAGGGAAATCATGGATGACTCAGGCGGAGGATACGATCAGACAGGTGTGCCTCTTGGAGAACATTAGGCGAGGAGAGGAGTGGGTCAGAGTGTCAGCGGAGCAGTCAGACTTGTGCAGAGTTATAATCACATTGAGCCGGGAGTGCAGGGAGTGGCCAGCAGGGGCCACGGAAGTGGAAATCCAGCAACTAATTCAGAATAATGCTCGCCAGGGTGATGTGATTATCTACACAGATGGTTCGGTGTTGAGAGGTAGTAGAAGTGCCTGGGGTTTCTTGGCAAAGGCTAATGGTCGACGTTTGGTGCAGGAGAGCCTGGCATATGATAACACAACATCGAGCTTAAGAATGGAGGTGGAGGCAGTCAGTGCAGCTTTCCGCTGGATGGAGAATACGATACACACACACATCGTGATTGTAACTGACTCAGAAAGCATGCTTGAGTAGGGTGAGGACTATCAAGCTTCGTGCCGAGTGGCTTGCTTCGCTTCGGAAGTCACGGGTGGAAAGCATCGTCTGGATATTTTCTCCGGGGCATGCTGGTGTGTTGGGGAATGAACAGGCAGACAGATTAGCTGGCTCTGCAAAACTTGGTGGAGTATTGATGCATGATAAGGCAGACGTGGTTGCGGCCTTGTGGGAGCACGTGTACACCTCGGAGGAGCAAATGGATCACCATGGTCTGGCAAGAATGCGACAGCGTGGAGTGACGAGGGGATCTGGCCGATGCTCGACGCTTAGAGGAAAGGCGAGACGCACATATAATCAGATTGCTACTGGTACTATTGGGGTTGGAACTCTTCACTGGCTTCTGAGGATGGGGACGGAGCGCTTATGGGAATGCCCCGAATGCTGTGATGTCAGTTCCTAAATCAATCAATCAGTTAAAATAAGCTCCAAATATAAGTTTGCAACTGGTTTTTATTCCACGATTTAAATTCCAAGCATACCATATAGAACCCTAACCCACTGCTATCTACCAACTTCCCCGCGAAACCCATTATTCTTTCCCACCGCACTACAGCGGTACACTGTTCTGTCTGCAATCCCCTGTAGTAAGTTACGTCTCATGGAACGTTATTTCTTAGGAAACACCGCCCTTTTGTGCTCAGTCTCCGTTCTGTCCTGTTAAAATTCACCGGAGAACAAACTAAAGGTTGCACCCAGTGTACGTGTGAATAAGGGGATCCAGACGGAGCATGTTTACTGTCAGTCGGACCTGCAGTTTGATAAGGTGGCTAAAATAAGACCCGGAGCCATGCCGTGGCAAAGGTATCGCCAGGTAGAATTAGTCATGAGAATATCAGCAGTGGGGTCACAAGGCAGCATTTCAGACAATTAAACCAGATACGTTTAGTCATAATTCGGTGTTCTCGTGCTTTTCTTTCTTTCGTATGTACTGTCTTTCTATTGTTTCCTTCTTGCTGTCTTTCTTTCTATTGTTTATTCTTTTCCGTCTCCCCCCCCCCCCACTTTTTTTTAGAATCAGCTACAATACGTATTACAATCTCTTCGTTATTCTTTCTTTCTTTCTTTCTTTCTTTCTTTCTTTCTTTCTTTCTTTCTTTCTTTCTTTTATTCTGTATTTCTTTCTGTCCTTTTTATATACAGTTACAACATATCTTATAGTTGTCTCTTTATCTATTTACCCTGTCATTGTGTGTGTGTGTGTGTGTGTGTGTGTGTGTGTGTGTGTGTGTGAGAGAGAGAGAGAGAGAGAGAAAGAAAGAGCGTGTGTGTGTGCGTGTGTGTGTTATTTTCTGTCTATATAGGTTGCTGCCTTTCTTCTTAATTATGTATTTCTTGTACATTTACCGTAGTTACAGCAGGTATTATAGTTCCCTGTGTATGTCTCATTTATGTCCATATATCTTGCTGTATCTTTCTTTTTTTATAGTTTTATATTTCTTTCCCTCTTTATCTTGTTAGATTATCTTAGCAATCTCTACACAAATTGCTTCTTCCTTTTTAAGTAGTATAATTATACTTTCTCTTAGATCTTGGTTTGTGTGTTGCTTTCTCAGTATTTCTTTCTTTCATTCATGTCATTGGCATTTTTGATACTAGGAAATTTCTAGAAGTAAACAACGATTTCAGTTGGCATAGAGAACAACGATTTCAGTTTACATAAAGAACAGCGATTTCAATTTACATAGAGGAAAACGCTTTCAGTTTGTACAGACAACAAAGATTTAATTATCGATAGAGAACAAACAGTGTAATTTACATAGAGAACAAAGACTGCATTTGGCATATAGAACACATATTTCAGTTTGTATAGAAAACAATGACTAGTTGGCATAGACAACAAAGATTACAGTTGGTATAGAGATTAAAGATTTCAGTTTGTATAGGCAACAACTATTTAAGTTTGCTTAGAGAACAAATATTTCAGTTTACACAGAGATTTCAGTTGGCATATAGGACAGCGATTTCAGTTTGCCTAGAGAACAAAGATTTCAGTTTGTATTGAGAACAAAGATGACCCTTGGCATAGAGAACAAAGGCTTCAGTTTGTATCAATCAATCAATATTTGTGCCATGCCGGTAAGCGAGGGCGGTCAAGACTCGCCATTTCACTCGATCAACAGAGTCGTGGATCAACTCAGTGTTCCTGTCTCGTCCATGCCATGTGGCCAAGCCATCCATGTATTTTCCGTTCGGTCTTCCTTTTGGTCTGTTTCCTTCGATCTTGCCAGTTGTCACTAAGTTCTCCAATCCATTTCTTCTCATAAAAAATTTTGACTGTCTACGTTTAATTTCTCTAATCAATTTACGATTTTCATTTGTCTCCTGTAGTACTTGGTCATTGGATTTTCTGTCTGTCCATGGTATTCTTTGCATTTTCCCCAGAAACCACATTTCTGCAGCCATCAGATGTTTTTCAGCCTGACTGCACATTGTCCAAGTTTCACATCCATGCAATAGAACAGGCTCTATGTATCCCCCCCTCAACACTCATTTTCTCGTTTCAATTGACATCTTTTTATTGCTCAGAATGTTTTTCATCTTGCTAAAGGCTAATTTTGTCAGTTTGTATATATAACAAATATTTCACTTGGTATAGAGAACACAGTTTTCAGTTTATCTACAAAACACAGATTTCAGTTTGCATAGAAAACAAAGATTCCAGTTTTTTGTAGAGACCAAATATTTTAGTTGGCATAGAGAACAATGATTTCGATGTGTATATAGAACAAAGATCTGAGTTGGCATAGACAACAAAGATGTCTGTTGGCATAGAGAACAAAGATTTCAGTTTGCACAGAGAACAATGTTTTCAGTCGATAAAGAGAACACAGTCTTTAGTGTCTATACAGAACAAATATTTCAGTTGGTATAGAGGACACCGATTTCAGTCTATCTAGAGAACAAAGATTTCAGTCTATCTAGAGAACAAAGATTTCAGTCTATCTAGAGAACAAAGATTTCAGTCTATCTAGAGAACAAAGATTTCAGTCTATCTAGAGAACAAAGATTTCAGTCTATCTAGAGAACAAAGATTTCAGTCTATCTAGAGAACAAAGATTTCAGTCTATCTAGAGAACAAAGATTTCAGTCTATCTAGAGAACAAAGATTTCAGTCTATCTAGAGAACAAAGATTTCAGTCTATCTAGAGAACAAAGATTTCAGTCTATCTAGAGAACAAAGATTTCAGTCTATCTAGAGAACAAAGATTTCAGTCTATCTAGAGAACAAAGATTTCAGTCTATCTAGAGAACAAAGATTTCAGTTTGCATCAAAACTACGACAGTATATTGAAGACAACAAATAAAAAGCTGTGTAAAGGCAACTAGAAAGTACGGCTCTGAATCATCCACGCTTAGTCTGTCTTGTGTATGTTGTCTTCACCTTAGCATTCATCCTCTTCTCCCCTCTACGGTGCACTGTCATTAAACTGTCATGACTGACATTAGTAATTTGGGATGAAGTCGCCGTGAACTGTGCAGATAAGGGTTTTCTTTTCCCCAGTACACATCCCTATAGAATAGTTTCTAGACTTTAAATTCTTTGTACTAGACAAACATATGCCATGCTCCTGATTTTTATTTATCTTAATAACCAATTGTCTTTAATAATGTGATCTTTAATATTGTGGGCAACCATCTCCGATTTCTGAGATACTTGTAATTTACGTCCCCGAGTCAGAGACGAGAATCAACTGACCTGTGTAGCGGTTGAACCTGTTACCTCGTCATCTGCACACCGGACGTTTAAGAGCTCTTTAAGCTCTTATCCATTCGACTATGGGGACTTCTATAGAAATTGTATTTATAACCTTGTTCTTGCTCTCACTGTATTAGATTCTCAGTACCCGTGTGTGTTGTTGATGCCAAAACTGTGTCTCCAGCATATCGATATAAATATAACCGGCCCGTGTAAACAACCGGTATGTTCGGATCTCCCTCGCAGTGAATATTGAGTAACATCTCCCAGACCGGCCTCAACTACAATGGGAGATAAGCCTGCGTTATACTAACCTTAACTTCCCAATACATTTCCGGGTAATCATTTTAGACTGTATCGATCTCGGAACCGGAATCAATTTTAAACATTGGAGTTCACCCCAGTGTGGTTCGAACCCTAGCTCATCGGGACAGTAGGCTGTCGTCTAGCCACTACACTACAGCATATCTCAGAGTTTGAATAGGCATCGTCTATGTGCACTGTGATTTTGATTAGCGATTCTTAGTACAAACACAAAACTACCAAAGACTGGCCCGGACTTGGCTATTGTACAATCACGAAGATGCAATATTTATCCAGAAGCTGATTGGCACAGCCCGAGAGACTCCTGGTATAGTTTGGAAGGGTTTGTTGACGGGTTTAGGCACAAACAGCCAGTGGCCGAGCGATTAAGGTATTGATATATCGTATTACTGTACAAGGGTTCAACTGCTCCCCAGCCGGAACGGAATGTTTGCTTCTGTGAAATATGCCGGCTCCTGGTTGGATATTATTATGGGGTATGTGGGAATACTATCTGCATTCTCCAATACTTATTCTGAATGTGGTTTAACAATTAGCAAAAAAAAAGACACAGATTGTGTCACAAGGTGTACATGGGGTACAATCAATAATTATTGGCGACGCTGAAATTGAGATAGTAGACCATTTTACATATTTAGGATCAGAGGTAAATAGCAAATTATTTCTAGATCAGGAAATCAACATCGGGATTTAAATAACGAAGATACAAACCATAGATTGTGCAATTTATTGCCTAACATCGGTATTGGTAAGGCAGCAAGAACAATGGACATGTTAACAAAACGAGTCTTTGCGAACAGTAGACTACTGACAAGACAAAAGTCCTTATCTATCAAGCCTGTGTCCTTAGTACTCTTCTTTATGACAGTGAAGCCTGGTCAACTTATTCACACTAGGAGAAACGTTTAAACAGCTTTCGTATGCGATATCTCCGAAGAATAATAGGTATTAAATGGCAAGACAAAATCACAAATACCGAAAAATGGAAAGATCGGGTTGTGTGACAGTTTGTTCCAGGCTCAGTCTTCGTAGACTTAGATGGATAGGACACATTGGAAAGATGGATGATGGTACAATACTAAAAGACATATTTTTGGTGAATTATTATGGGTAAAAGATCTGGGGGTCGGCTTCTAAAACGATACAAAGATGTGTGTAAGCGGGACATGATTGATATGGCATTGATATTCCAACTGGGGAGTAAGTCACCTCTGATCGTATTTCATGGAGGGCAAAGATCATAAAGGGAATAAAACAAAGGAGAAAATGAATGCAGATAGGTCACACACTAAGCGTGTAAGACATGAGCCGGCGGATGATGGTGGAAATGAACATGTGTTCACATGCATCCATTGTGGACGAACATTTACAGCACGAATTGGTCTGATCAGTAACATTCGCTACCGTCATGCGTCGTAGTTAGTATGCCTTTTACGAAGCACAGTGTAACAAACAATCGTCTGTCAAGTCGGCAAGGCCCCAGTGATGCAGTATAGTGATGTCATTGCAAAATAAATGAAACGGTAATGACCCTTTACAGAAATAAATCTTTTCTCCGCAGTGCCCTGCATAATGCAAAAATAAGAAAGCCTGCATGCTCTTGAGGACAAGGAGGATATCCCAAAAGGGCTGATCACATTACCTGGTCATGAATGGACATATCTAGGTTAATTGTTTTTCAAAGCCCACGCATGTTGTCTATGGCCAGTTGTTTATTGTTATGTGCTGTTGATGTTAATATTATTTTTTTTTTCCGCACGTTGTTTTTCATAGTCTAATTCATTATGCGTGTGTCTCTGAATAGATTAAACTAGTCTTGTACGCTCTATTTGTTTTCTTCGTCGTTCTGATTTATTATTTGTTTCTTTTCTTTATATCTGTTAGTCTTTGATCGCCGTCTTTTTCCTTCTTCCTTCCTGCTTCTTCTGTCATTCGTCTTTCTTATTCCGTTTTCCTTCTTCTATCTTTCTTATCTTAGCCCTTGGTGTTTCGTCCTTGTTCTTCCCTACTCTTCTTCTTCCCTCTTTCTTATTCAATCATCTTCTTTGTACTTTTTCGCTCCCTTTTTGTGTGTATTTATTTTTCATTTTCAGCTTTTCGTCTTCTTCCTTCGTCTCTCGTCGTCTTTCCTTCATTTTCTACCTTCCTGCTTTATATATCTGCCTACTTCTTATGACATGATAAGTATGCAGTCATTGTCATTTATTTCCACTTTTGCCGTCAACTGTCATGGGAGGGAGGGGGGGGGGGGGGCTTGGAGGGGATATTGGAGGGGATAATTGGCGCTCCAGCGCTCGATGGGGTGGGGGTTAGGGGGGGGGGGCACTGAATAGTGTCGTTGCATGTGATTGTACAATGTCTCTGATGTCGACAATTCACTCTTTTCTCGGGTGTCCCCTTGATCTCGTAGCAGATGGTTTTTGATGTAGGGTCAGTGCTGGTAGTTGGTGGTGTTGCGTTCCTGGATGGTACCAGAACATGATCTGGAATAAGAAGGCCATCAGGCATATCGTGATACTGACCATATCACTCATCAAGTGGAGATTGGTCTATTTGTATATGGAACTAGAACCACACACCCAAAGCGGCTGAAAGTGAGGACGAGTGTCATGTTTATTTTGTTGTTGTTCTGTATTAATGACCAAAATAAACAAAGAAACTGCTAATATCTAGCAGCACATCGTCCATGTGTATTTGTTAAAACTAGAGCATCTTAGAATTGTCTTTCTGTCTTCTAAATAGGTGGTTGTTTCCATATTGTTTTATGTATTGTCTACAAGGTGTGGTCTGCGCCTGGCCCTGCTGCCAGTAAGGTTAGGATCGTCCAGTCTCTCCCAGGAGGGGAGAAAATCCAAAGATAGTAGCCTGCCGATGACCCGTTGAAAACACAAGTCAACCTCATTTCCCATTGGTGTGGTCCGGGAAATCATGACCTCGAGGTCATGGACCAGAGAGCCAATGTTCGTCAAGGAGGGACTGACTCCCCCTGGTCAGATGTTCCTGTCCTTAAAATGCGACTGGCCTAGCAAGCCGCTAGGAGATTCATCCTACTGCTGCTGGAAGAAGAAAACAAATGACGGATAATCGGACTGATCTAAATGGAAACAAACCCAGCAATGTTAAAATACATTGTTACAGATTAGCGATTCAAAATTACACACACTGCACATCAGCGGATTAAACAGTAAAGAAGAAGAATTCATAGAAACAATGAAAAGGGAGAAATCTGACTAATGGGAATAGCGGATACCAGAATAAAAGGAAATGGATATCCACCACAGTTATACGCTTATTTACTCCGGAGTGAAACAACAATAAAGGGCAGGACACGGTGAAGGAAACGCCCTTGAACCACGATTACCAAGAAGAATATTAGAAATAAAATGCAGACCAGAAAGAATAATAACATGGAAAATAACAGAACAGGAAATTACTACATATATACCAATGTAAGCACAATGTTATATACAGAAAATTAAGGAACATGAGAGGAGTTCTTCGAGCGCCCATGATACATTAAGTATAACAGAGAAGCAAGACAGCATTATAGTTATGGGAGACTACAATGCAAACCTAGGACACAATAGAACGGACATTGAGACATGTCTTGGAACATTCGGAGATCAATAAAGTGCAAGAAACGAAATCGGTGGAACGCAGAAGTAAAGAAAGCTGTAAAAGACAGAAAGGAAAAATATAAACAGTTTTCGAAGAGCAAACAGGAATGCGATTACATAGAATACAGAATAGCGAGAAGACGTGTGAATAGAATAGTAAAGAGAAAAATAAAAAGATCGGAGGAGTATGGAGAAACTCTAAATAAAAACTACAAGGAGGCAACTAGAAACTTCTCTAAAAAGATACGTGCAATGAGAACCAGAGGAGAACACTTTGACCCAACTGAAATAATTAACAGCTAAAATGGAGAACCAATAAGTGAACAAATACAAATGGACACAATACTTCGAACACCTTCTCAACATCCCATCAGATGTCACAGGAATTCAAGAAACCGACACAGATGCCACCGAAGAACTAGAAACAGACATACTGAAAGAAGAAATTATAGAAGCCATCAGATTAGCCGCATTGAACAAATCACCGGGACAAGATGAAATACCAAATGAACTAATTAAAGCAGCAAGAGAAGTAGGAACAGCATGGCTACATAGACTATTCAACCACGTTTGGGTAGAACAACAGACACCACGAGACTGCGGAAAAGCCATAATTATCCCAATTTGGAAAAACAAAGGCAGCAAAAGAGACTGCACACAATACAGAGGCATTTCACTGTGGGAAAATATTTTGCAAATTTCTTGAGAAAAGATTACGAACTATTATAGAACCCCAACTGAGCGAAACACAACTTGGATTTAGGAAAAACAAAGCTTGCACAGATACCTTTTTGCTCTTAGACAACTTATAGAAAAATCAATCGAATTCAATGAAACACTCTACTTAGCATTTGTCGACCAAGAAAAGGCATTGGATAGAGTAGATAGAAACAAGCTGTGGGAAATCCGTAAACAATATGGAGTGAGTACACATCTAACAAACATATGTAGAAGCTTATATAACAACAGTGAATACATAGTGAGAGCAACTGGAGGACACTCAGCATCCTTCACCATAAGATCCAGAAAAACGACAAGGTTGCGTCCTGTCCCCTCTCTTGTTTATAACATATATAGACAACATATGTAAAGAAACCAGCCAAACAGAGCCTTCAAGAACATCGCATGATGAGAACACGGAAGAAGAAATCTAACCATTAGAGAACATGTTTTCGAACGACCAAGCACTAATATCAAAATCAGAAGCTGAATTACAAGACCACGTGAATAGTCTAAACGAAATGTGTAGGGAACCTAACATGAAAATTAGCACAAGTAAAACATAGGTATTTACTATAACTAAAAAAGAAAAGGCAACAACGATTCACCTAAACGAACATCCCTTGAAACAAGTAAAGAATTTCAAATACCTAGGAAATATAATATCATCAGATGGCAAATCAGAAGAAGAGATCAAAAATAGATGCAATAAGGAAAACCAGCTCATTGGACAAATGGCACCAATACTAAAGAACAAACATGTATCAATAACTACTAAGAAAGCACTTTACAACACAATCTTCCTACCAATTCTATGTTACCAATGCTAAACCTGGACAATGACAGAAAAAGAGAAAAGAAAAATCACAACAACAGAAATGAGATTCCTGAGAAGAACATTCAATGTATCAAGAAGAGATAAGATCAGAAATGAAGAAATCAGGACTAGAGTGGGGGTTATAGCTGCACTAGATTTAATTAGAATTCAGCAAGTCAAATGGTTTGGCCATGTAAGTAGGTCACCAACTAACAGTAATCCACCGGAAGCAATGATGTAGAGCCCAGAGGGAAGCAGGGGAAGAACCCGACGACGTAAACGATGAACGCAGGGAATAACATAGTCCATGGGAATATCGATACATGAAGCCCATAAGCGGGCACTCTTCCGCTGTTCATACTTCACCTCGGCACCGCAAGGTACAAGAGGAACATGATGAGATGATGAGATTATATATATATATATATATATATATATATATATATATATATATATATATATATATATATATATATATATATATATATATATATATATATATCAGTCATTTTAGTCAGGTCTTAGTCAGATATGACTGAGCTACCGTATGACAGTAGACGGTACTACCTGCTTTCTGTGAGCGCCGAATGTTGGGCGGCGCTTACCAAACCCGAACACCCCACATTGTGCCAACGGCTTCGGGCGGAAGAGCGCAATTGGGAGGGTACTAGCCTTATCCTGGTGCGAGGAAATGCAACCCAAAGACAAAATAAGTCATGGCAGGACAGACCAGGCCCTAGGCCTTGGTTGGCAGCTGGTCTAGGATCGAAGCTCCGACAAGCGGACAGTTAGAGCATTGCTTTGCTGATCCGGCAGCTTGTCTTGTTCCAGAAGTATAGGTTTTAACTTTCCTCTGGAGTGAACTAGGCAGGCCGAGAGAGGGATCATGCTGCATGGGCAAAACACGGTTTCTTTATTTTAGCCCAGGCTTTGTGCTATGTAGAGGCAATAACTCCACCCCTGGTCTTAACTGGTCTCGGATTTAAAGCGAGAGGCAACTGTTACGGGTTATAAGTCCTTGTCAGTTGGCGTAGACATGGGGCGCCACGCGTTGCCTCTGACGGTGGGAGACACCTACAGGTGTCACTGATCAGATACCGTCCGCCTCAAGCTGGGCAGCCCCCGGCCAATTGAGTGCTGATCCGCCACAGCCTGTCTGCTTCAATGGGTGCTTGGGGCTAGGACAAAATCTGCATAGCAGGCTGTAAAACCAATGCACCAGGTACTAATAAAAAGAATAATAGAAACCTCAAGCTACGGCTTGCAACCTGGAACGTGAGAACCATGTGTCCAGGATTTTCCACTGACTTCACAAATATTGACGATGTGAGAAAAACAGCAGTGATTGATGCTGAACTCAATCGTCTTAACATTGATATTGCTGGCCTGCAGGAGACTCGCCTCGCTGAGGAAGGGTCACTCAAGGAAAACAATTACACCTTTTCTTCGAAGGGAAGAGGGCAGGCAGGAAAAAGGCAACATGGTGTGGGCTTTGCAGTGAAGAATTCGCTACTGGGAATGATTGATATCCCAGCTGGAGGTAATGAAAGATTATTATCACTGCGCTTGGCAACCTCTTGTGGATTTGCCACCATTCTCACTGCATATGCACCGACACTGGCTTCCTCTGATGATGTGAAGGATACGTTCTATGAGCATATAGACTCTGCGATCAAGGCAGTTCCAAAATCCGACTATATTTATATGCTCGGTGATTTCAATGCTCGTTTGGGCAAGGACTCGAGTTCATGGCCAGTGTGCCTTGGAAAATACAATATCGGTCGCATGAATGATAATGGGCAAAGGCTGCTGGAGCATTGCACTAGAAATGACCTATGTATTACAAACTCCTTTTTTAAAACACAAGAGATGCATAAGGTCACATGGAAACATCCAAGATCCGGCCATTGGCATCAGCTGGACTTCATTATCACACGGAGACAACATCTGAACCATACATCATTAACTCGAAGTTACCACAGTGCTGACTGTGATACAGATCATTCTTTGGTTGTTGCAAGGGTTAGACTGAGACCAAAGAGAATCTACACAGCTAAACTACAAGTCTAGCCCCAGGATTAATATTACTTAACACTCATGATCCTGGAAAGTGCTTTGAATTTCAACAGCAACTTGAAGACGCTTTCAATGATACATCAGAAAATTGTATAGTAAATGATAAATGGAGTAAACTTAAGGAAACTATTTATAAAACAGCGGTAGGGGTTTACGGCACTGTGGATCATAAGAGGCAGGACTGGTTTGTGGCAAACAGCCAGACACTGCAGCCCTTGATTGATAAAAAGAAGATAGCTCTCTTAATAAACAAGGAAAGACCAACGCGTAACACTCTGAGTGAGCTGAAGCAAGCGATGAAGGATGTACAAATGGCAGTCAGGCAGTGTGTGAATGACTATTGGATCAAGTTATGTGAGTCCATTCAAATCGCAAGTGATAAGGGAAACATCAGAAGCATGTATGAAGGGATAAAGAAAGCCTGTGGTCCAATGATCAAAAGAAGCGCACCGCTGAAAACCTTGACTGGAGAAATCATCACTGATAAGAAACAGCAGATGGATAGATGGGTCGAGCACTATTTAGGGCTTTACTCAAGTGAGACCAAGCTAACGGATGATGCCCTCAACGCCATAGAGGCCCTACCAACTCTTGACCACCTGGACACACTTCCCACTATAACAGAAGTTAAGTGTGCTATAAATGAGCTTGCATCTGGCAAGGCTCCAGGTAAAGATGGGATTCCAATAGAGGTAATCAGGAGTGGGCAAGACACACTCGCTCTACAGATCCACCAGCTAATAGAGCTCTGCTGGCGAGAAGGACAAGTCCCACAGGATTTCAAAAATTCAAACATCATAACGCTGTACAAGAACAAGGGCGACTGTAACAACTATAGGGGTATCTCACTTCTGTGTATTGTTGGGAAAGTATTTACCAGAATTGTCCTGCGCAGACTTCAAGTCCTGGGAGATCAAGTCTACCCCGAATCACAGTGCGGTTACCGTCAGAACCGGTCTACCATTAATATGATATTCTCATTGCGACAGATGCAAGAAAAATGCCGAATTGCCTTCATTGACCTCACAAAGGCATTCGATTTGGTCAGTCGTGAGGGTCTGTTTAAAGCACTAAAGAAGATTGGCTGCCCACTAACTCTTATGTCCATTGTGGAATCGTTCCACACAGGCATGAAGGGTATAATCAAGTTTGATGGCTCAACTTCAGAAGAGTTTGAAATCAAGAGTGGAGTTAAGCAAGGTTGTGTACTAGCCCCCACCCTCTTTGGGATACACTTCTTCTGAAATATATCTTTCGTAATCAGGATGACGGTATATACATTCACTCACGCTCAGATGGTGGCCTCTATAATGCTCAGAGATTGAAGGCCAAGACCAAAATTAGCAGGGTGCTAACCAGAGAGTTGCTTTTTGCGGATGATGTTGCGATTACGACCCACTCTGAGGAAGAATTACAACAGCTACTATCTGCATTCTCCAATGCTTGTTCTGAATTTGGTTTAACAATTAACAAAAAGAAGACATAGATTATGTCACAAGGTGCACATGGTGTACCATCAATATTTATTGAGATAGTAGACCATTTTACATATCTAGGATCAGAGGTAAATAGCAAATTATCCCTCGATCAGGAAATCAACATCAGGATTGGCAAGGCAGCAACAACAATGAACATGGTAGCAAAAAGAGTCTGGGATAACAGGAAGCTTACTTCAAAAACGAAAGTCCTCATCTACCAAGCCTGTGTCCTTAGTACTCTTCTTTATGGCAGTGAAACCTGTACAACTTATTTACGCCAAGAGAAACGTTTAAACAGCTTTCATATGCGGTGTCTGCGAAGAATACTTGGTATTAAGTGGCAAGATAAAATCACAAATACTGAAGTATTGGAAAGATTAGGTTGTGTGACGGTGTATTCCATGCTCAGTCTTCGTAGACTTAGATGGATAGGACACGTTAGGAGGATGGATGATGGTAGAATACCAAAGGACATATTTTTTGGTGAATTACAGACGGGTAGGAGATCTCAGGGTCGGCCTCTACTACGATACAAAGATGTGTGTAAGCGGGACATGATTGATACAGGCATTGATAATGCACATTGGGAGCACGTCGCCGCTGAACGTGTTGCATGGAGGGCAACTATCAGAAATGGAATAAAGATAAAGGAGAAAATGATTGCAGATAAAGCACACACAGAGCGTGAGAGACGTAAGATGGTGCAAAATGGTGGAAATGACCATGTTTTCACATGCACCTACTGTGGGCAAACATTTGCAGCAAGAATTGGCCTTACCAGCCACACTCGCCACCGCCATGGATAGTAGTTATTAAGCCTTTTTGAAGCACAATGTACCAAACTATCGTCTGTCAAGACGGAAAGGTGCCAATATATATATATATATATATATATATATATATATATATATATATATATATATATATATATATATATATATATATATATATATATATATATATATATAAACATCAAGTCGAATTTAATGACATACTTACTTAGCCTTGTCGACCAAGGAAAAGGCATTTGACAGAATAGATAGAAAAAATATGTAGGGAAACCTAAAAAGATATGAAGTGAGTAAATATGTAACGAACTTATATAGAAGCGTATATAACAATAGTGAATGCATAGTAAGAACACACGAAGGACACTCAGAACCCTTCACCATAAGATCCAGAGTACGACAAGAATGTGTCCTATTCCCCACTCTTGTTCATAACCTATCTAGACAGCATATGTAAAGAATCCAGTTACACAGAAACCATAACAACACTTCATGAAGAACAGAACACCGAGGAAGAATCAGCGGCAATCTACAACATTAAATAACTATTTGCGGACTATCAAGCACTAACTGAAAAAATGAGCACCAAAATTACGAGTCCACGAAAATAGTAAAGTGTGCAAGCAACATAAGATGGACAATAGCATCATTAAAACAGAGTTAATGACTACAGCCAAAGCAGAAAAACAATAACAAAGATCCATCTAAGAGAGCATCCTTTGAAACATGTAAAGAGCGTCAGGTACTTAGGAAGTATAATGTCATCAAATGGCAAATTAGAAGAGAAGATCGAAAATAGATGTAGAAAGATAAATCAATTTATTGGACAAATGGTACCAATACTAAAAAACAAACAGGTGCCATACATTCGAAAAAGCACTCGACAACACATCGTCCTACATGAACAGAATAATATAAAAGAAAAATTCCAACAACGGAAATAAGATTCCTGAGAAAACCATTCAACATATCATTCATTCATTCAGTCGCATGTTCATTGCAGAACCTCCCTCCAATAACAACATTCCGGAAATCTTCTCGATCATAAGCATAATTTCCCGCGTCCGATACACCCATCTGGAGATAAATTGCCACATCCTGCACCGATCTTCTCTTTGACCTTCCTCGTTCTCTGTTCCCGGGCATTAAACCCCCCCCCCCCCCCCATTATTGTTCCCTCCAAACTTTCATAACGTTTCAAGTGGCCAAAATATTTCAATTGTCTTTGTTTTATCGTCTTAAGAAGCCAGCCCTCTTAAATACGCAGCTGTTGTCATATGGATGCATGTAAGCTTTTCTGTATCCAAGAGATTCTAAGAACCCATCTAAACCATGTATAGTCTAAGGCAGGGGTGGGCAAACTTTTCGTGCGGAGGGCCGCATTGACACATGTAAAGCTATTGGCGGGCCGCATATATATATATATATATATATATATATATATATATATATATATATATATATATATATATATATATATATCCATTTTGTTTACAGCAACCTATCACAATAAGTAATTATTAATTATTTATAGGTTATTAAGCAGTATAAATGACTAATTATTGCAATTTTATTTTACTTATACACTTAAACATTATATTTGACAATATGGACAAAACCTTTTACTAATTGGTTAACACAATTTTACAACTTGTTATTACAACAAATATTCTTTATTATCTATCAATGGCTTTAATTTAGACACAAACCGACTACATTGTCACTACAATTGTTGATTTCTAATGAGATGTATGTAACTGCTTGAAATTTTTGACATATTCTTGAAATCTGGAACAAGTTTACTTGTTGAAATTCGCATGACAGCATGCAAGTTGCAGTCCGACAATAAAGACCTCTTCTTAGATTTGTTGATCTTCAAGCAAGAGAATGCTTGTTCGCAAATGTATGTTGATCCAAATAATGATAAAAGTTTAGCTGCAAAGATTTTCAAGTTGGGAAATGATTCTTGTGATAAAGATCCATAGAAATCCAGCAAACCATCTGTCTTGAATTTCTCTTTCATGTCATGATCTGCTTGTAAGTCAAGCAGCTCCAACTGTATGTCCTCTGTGGCTGTATCAGCTTCTGCACTAAAATGTGAACTGAGAATATTGAACTATGGCTCTAATTTCTTGAAATCTTGGAATCTGCATCCAAATTCTTCAATCAATGCATCTAATTGGGCTTTGTATTTTTCAGTCATTTCACCAGAAATGGTTTCTTGTTTCAGCAAAGGGAAGTGACGAAATCTTTTTTCACTTGCTTGTCTGGAGAACAGTGAGAGTTTTGCCTGAAATGATTTTACATATACATACAATTCATGTGCAGACACATCATTGCCCTGAAGTTTGACATTCAGTTCATTTAACTTTTCCATAATTTCAATGGCAAACATAAAGTCTAACTGCCACTCTTTATTGACAATGTTAGTATTAAAGTTACATGCAATGCCCTTCATCTCTAGGAACATCACTATTTCTTCTCTTAGTTCCCACACTCGCCTCAACACCTTGCAGAGACTCAGCCATCGAACATTGGTGTGGTTCAGGACATCGGAATGTTCAGTTTCCAAATCGTCAAGTAATGACTTGAACTGTCTGTGATTAAGTCCTCTTGATATGATGAGGATGATGACACTGACAATTGGGTCAATAACATGCTTGATATTTAAAACAGTTTTACACAGACTTTCTTGATGAATCACACAGTGAAGTGGTAATAATGTGTGATCTGGATATTCTGCTTTAATCTTATAACTTATCAACTTTACCAGACCTACATTTTTTCCAGTCAAAGCACGAGTTCCGTCAGTTGTAACACTTGCCATCTTGTTCCAAACCAACCCAGTTCTTTCAATACAGTTAGTAACAGCATTTAATACATTATGGCTTGTGGTTGTGTCTCTGAGTGACTCAACACTCAATATCTCTTCAGTGAGTTTGAAATAAGTGTTTATTCCACGTGTAAATATCAATAATTGGGCAGTATCATGTACATCGGTACTCTCATCCAATACAAGAGAGTACCACAAAAATTGTTTACTTGCATTTTTAAGTTTATGCATCAAATTGTCACTGATCTTCTCAACACGTCTGACCACAGTTCTCCTTGATAAAGTAATGTTGTCAAATCTGGTTTTTTTGTTTTGGACACATAATGTTAGCTGCATCTAGCAAACATTCCTTGATGAACTCGCCATCAGAAAATGGCTTGTTCTGTTTTACAATTCTGTGTGACAGCACAAGACTAGCTTCAGTTGCAGCATCTTTAATTGAAGACATTTCCTTTCCTCTCTTCGGTCGTTAAATTGTATCCGAAATCGGAATGTTTTGTTTGATAATGTCTTTTCAAATTGTACTCCTTGAAGACAGCCACTGACTCACGACACAACAAGCAAACTTATTTGCTACCAACTTTTATAAAACAGTACTTAGTTGTCCATTCATCATTAAGAACATGGCATTCATCTTCAATCTTACTTTTGTTATTGACACTCATCATAACGGTACATGAAATTTTGTAAAATTCAACAAAATAACTTAAAAACGAATTAAAATTTTTTATTTCTAAATGCCCTCGCGGGCTGCATAAAATCACTTGGCGGGCCGCATGCGGCCCGCGGGCCGTAGTTTGCCCACCCCTGTTCTAAGGTATTATTTATGCGCCGTTCAGCTTGTCTAGTAAGTGTTTAGATCTCTCTAGCCTATGGTGCAATAGGGAAGATGCATGCTATCAAAAATCTCATTTTTGTAGGTCTATCTCTCCCCCTCCACAATTTATTCAGTTGTTTTAATTTTTGAAGGGCAAAAGGTAATCGTCTTGTAATTTTCCTGCATTGTGCCACCATTGTTTGTAATTAATGCCCCAAGATATTCGAACTGACCCACCAAATCCAATTGTTCCTCAATAACATATATTTCTTCTTCCATATTAGTTTTATTTGTATGCAATATCATTGTTTTTGCTATGTTAAGATATAAGTTGCGATTTTCACTATTCTTTTCAGTTGAGGCTATTAGTTTTTAGATACAATTCTGTGATGTTGATAGTAATAATGTATCGTCAGCATATCTACGCATCAAGGAGAGGAAAAGTGAGAAATGATGTAATCGGCAGTAAGATTGGGGTGATAGAAAGACTAGATTTCATTAGAAAACAGACGATTAAATGCCTCGCCCACATAACAGTATACCAGAATAACCAATGGTGTATAAACAAAATGGACCCAAAAGAAGAGGCACACCACGTAAACGATAGACATAGGAAATAACAGAGTCCATGGGAATCTCGATATATGAAGCCATAAACGGGCACTCTCTTTCTCTTTATGCTTTACCTCAACACCGCAAGGTACAAGAACAAGATGAGAGCATGGTATGTATTCTTAACATTTCGTATTAATGTAGACCAGAAAAATTGCTAATTTATCACGTCTTTGTGTCAACTCTCTAGCCTTTCCTCCGAGCGAGGGTGGTGGGTCTAACTGCAGTCAAATCACGCAAATGTTGGCCAAAGTCCAACCGCCATACCAGAGCGGTGATAGTCCGTTCACCTGCAGAGACCAAGAGGTGGGTCGAAAAACCAAAAGGAAGAACTGACTTACTAGTAGAGTGCGGCGCCATGAACGGGGTACGAAGATGAAACATGGCAACGGAAACGGATGGAGGCGATAGAGGCCGTGGCTGGGGAAGGAGCAGGCTCCCCACGACCACATGTGCTAAGGGGCAAGCACGGGCTGCGTGGACTTGCCTCACTGAGGAAGGGGAGGCTTGAGAGTGGACATGTTAACAGCCAAAAGACACGCACAACAACAAGGAAAACGAAATTGACCGGCAGGGGAAAGACGCCCGGAGTCATGACCCAGACGGGACCTGCTCCAGAAAGTGTAAAGAGTTCAATGATCCGAAACATTCGAGGAAGGGGTTACGCTTCTGATAATCAGAAGCCCCCTGCAGCGTTTGCTCCGATGCTCCGCAGCTCCACCGTTTACTCCGGTGAGTTTTTATCACTATATACTATTTTAATGGTTTTACAGATACATGATGGAAATCAGACGGACACCAGTAATATGTAACTAAAGTGGTTTGTAAGAGGCTAAGATAAATATACGATATCTTATCATATCAGAAGTATGTGAAAAGTAAAGGATGTCTCCTACGTTATAAGCTATACGGAACATATAGCTATATGCGCCCAGGTTATGTGTAAGAGACAATCCCGGGCCTGATGAGGTTTCGAAAACAGACCAATGAACTACGTTTTTCCATGTGTGAGTGGCACCTTGCAGTCTTGACAGACCAAAGTATGTGGATTGGAATTTGGCCAAAATTCCATCTCACAATGCCTGGACAGAGCTTCAAAGAACATATGATTCCCATACAGAATGTTCCCTCTCTCAGCCTTGCCTTGTTTAATCCAGAGGAAAGAATAACCAGTAAGTCCTGGAACAAGGACGGCTGCATACGCTGGTGCTCAGCGTCAAACCTCCGAGGCCTCGCCTCCACGAGCAGGTGGCGTGCGGTGGCCAGTCCCTAAAAATCTTGGAACTTGACTTAGAGGCGTTCAGCCAAGTTCCGCTGGTGAGGGCCTCGTACTCGCCTGGACCATAGGGCGCGCACACCTGTCAATCCTGTTAACCTGTCAATCGCAAGTGTCTGGACATGTGTAATCGTGTACTACCGTCAGACTCCCCGCCTGACTCGTGCAGATCCCGCGACCAACGGGAATAGGCCCGCCGGAGATATTGCTCGTCTGCTGCGAGCAAATCTCCCCTCCTGCCACTGTGCGAATCCCGCGACCAGCGAGAATAGGACCGCCAGAGATATCGTTCGTCTGTTGCGAACAAATTTCCATGACTGACTAAGTAAAGATGCCATAAAAGTAGTGGTATTTCAATTTCGCTTGCGCTCCCACCCATGCTACACCCTTCATGTGTCTTCACAAAGTCGGACTAGAGTCAAGCTCAACAGGGTCTTCTTTTCCGCTGATACTACCAAGCACCTTCTATGTGTACTTAGGGAGATATTATATATTCTACCTTTTCTTATTACATTGATCTTGTTATTGTTTGAATTTGAGCGTTGTTCTTTTGTTTGATTGAGCTTTGTCCCCTTCGCATGTGATCCGGCGTCATCAACCTGGACAATGTATCAAGTTCAGGATGGTATTGGGAAGGAACGTAGAGAGGAAGGGAACTGGATATTGCCATGACAGGGTTTTATAGTGTTATAGGTCACGGCATTGTTTAGAATTAAAAGTTCAGTTTGAACGACGAGACCGTGCAAAGTGACCCGCCATGAGCGTGGGTCACAAGAGCGTGAAGAGCGCCCGGGTCGCTCCGTGAAAGGATGAATATTTCTCTTCAAAATCAGTCGGGTTGAGCCACGGCCGAGTGTGGACCTGGTCCCGTTGCAAGTAGAGATGGCCATAGATTGTGCCACTACTAGATTGTTAGAGTAGGATTGTATAAGTGTTAGTTAGTTCCGTCGGACAATTGTGATTGTTAGAGTAGGATTGTATAAGTGTTAGTTAGTTCCGTCGGACAAGTGTGATTGTATAAATGAATTCTGTCATATTCATAAACGAATAGAGGTTGGAAACCGTCATCTGAGTTGATTTGCTAATAGCTGCATTTTGTCAGTTCATAGGTGACTTGGTACAGAAACAAAAGGCAACCTGTATATCTGGCCAGCCTCATGGTGAGATGGTAACAGCGCCACGTAATGATATGAAGTCGTTAATGTGCAGCCAGAAGAAGTAAACAAGCTTAAGAGAAATAATTCATATTAAACATAAAGTTCACGGAGTTGGAAGACAAAGTAATTATGTAAAACTCAGGCAGCCCTCAGGTAATGAGTTACTCGCAAAGCTTGAGTGATACACACGGCGGATACCCTCAGACCACTCCGTGGCAGATATCCTACTTCAGTAATGCAAAGGCTTAGAATATGCAAGGGCCTCATAATTTACATACTGACTATCGTATTTCCTTGGGACTCAAGTTAATTTCTTACTACTCTCTCTCTCTCTCTCTCTCTCTCTCTCTCTCTCTCTCTCTCTCTCTCTCTGTTAATCTCTCTCTCTTTCTATTATCTCTCTCCCTCTCGCTCTCTGAGTGGGTATATGTGTGAGAGAGAGTGTGTGTTTGTGTGTGTTTGTGAGTGTCTGTGTGTTTATGTGTGTGTGTGTGCGTGTTTGTGTGTGCCTGCCTGCCTGATAACATGATAATATGCACTGTTTATGTTCACAGCAATCATTCGACAATTATATTTTTATCTATATGAATGTAACATTTACAAAAGATAATGATGTTCGAATGATGAGTGGTCGGAAAGGTCTAACGTAATAAGGGCGTGCGGGCTCAGTTTGTAAAAAATTGAAAATAAAGTTAGTTCGTTCGTTCTCTCTCTCTCTCTCTCTCTCTCTCTCTCTCTCTCTCTCTCTCTCTCTCTCTCTCTCTCTCTCTCTCTCTCTCTCTCTCTCTCTCTCTCACTCTCTCTCTCTCCATATATATATATATATATATATAATTTCCACTCCTAAATGTCTGTCTGTCGCTTTCATCCTCCCTTACAGACATATTGTTTGTCACTAAACCTAAGTAAAGACAATTTCTAGAATCCAGTCTGTCTCAGTATAACTGCCCGAATTCTTCATGCCAGCACTGACTCACTAAGAACTTCAGACGTTACACTGTTTGTCGTAGATCGAAGTCAAGAGGCGGGTCAAAAACACAAGACAATCCGAGCTCTGTTGGCAAGACATCTGTCATTGTGGTCAACATATCAATCAATAGCACTGTCTGCTCTATATCAGGAACTCATCCCCGGCGACCAGACATTGTGATATCAGATTTGTGATGTGTGCTGTCGTTCACGTTAACAATGGGGCATGAGCATGGATCAGTACATAGCCCTAACTCACATGGGCAATGATTGGCTTGTGCTTTATGCCACACCTACTAGAGACGGTTATTTATGTTTATTTTAGTTTTGAATTTTTCGTCAACAGAAAGATAGAAAATTAATCAACCAAATAGAGATGCAGTTAGAAAGACAGAGAAACACACACACACACACAAACACAGAGAGAGAGAGAGAGAGAGAGAGAGAGAGAGAGAGAGAGAGAGAGAGAGAGAGAGAGAGAGAGAGCTAGTGAGATAAAAAGTGAGAAGCCACAAACATACATTTAGACAGGCAGACGTTTGACAGACAGATAGAGAGGCAGACAGACAGACGGATAAGAGGGAGAGGGAGAGAAATATCGAAACAAACTAGACATAAAGGAGGTATTGAGAGGGTAGGGATAAATAAAGAGCCAGATAAATATACAGACAGGTATATTGGTAGACAGACATATGTATTGACGGACAAACAGACACAAGAGTGAACAATCATAGGGGCGGGAAGATGGCAAGACACACAGATAGACAGTCAGACCAACAAAACCAAATACACCGACAGATAAGTAGACAGAAAGATATATTGCTATAAAGCAACCATATTTAAATACATCTCTGAAAATAATTACATTTACTGAACACATATGTTATTGTCAGATGCAGTCCACACAGACACACTATTACTATATCGTGTATTGAATAAACCAGTTCACACTGAACTTCACAAGCCAAAGGAATGCTTTATGTACAACTAGACAGTGTGAAATTCATATACGGAAACAAGATATATGTGATCGTGCTATCACCGCAATATGCATTGAAGAAACACACATGTGAGGGATGTGTGGGCGGGTAGTATGAAACTTCGGATTGAATATCACAGTGTTATTGATCCTGGATGGTCGCCGGGTATAAATTGCTTCTTGGAAAACACAAGAGTCTCTTTCATGTGTTTGATGAAAAAATAGACAGATAAGGAAGTTCTAGAGCACTTCATTCGTTCTTACCCTGGCAACGCACCATTTGTGACAGCTATTGGCTCTGTGTGTCAAGTAACACGAATTGTGTTAACTATCTGTTACGTTTAGTCTGAACATACTACGGAAATCTGGCTAGATACTGTTAAGCAGTATAATAAGCAATATTCTCATAGTTTTGTTGTCATTGTGGCTATTGCTTCCCTTGTTGCGTTCCTTTGTTGTATTTAAGCAAATATTAAATTATGACGGTAAAAGATACATATCATGAGAAAGACAAGGTGTTTCGGCTATCACATGAGATAACAATCTACTGAAAATTATCATGGAGGGGAAGCTGAAGGCAAACTGCATAGAGGGCGTCAATGATATCAAACACAAAAAAGGTGTGTTTAGTTAGGTTATTAACGAGGCAGAAAAAAAGGTGTATTGTAACCATACCACGAAACAAATAAATAAATGTATATAATTTACCCCTCGAATAGATGTCAGAGTAACACAAATGTGGTATATATATATATATATATATATATATATATATATATATATATATATATATATATATATATATATATATATATATATATGAATCTACAACCATAGCCAGACTGCGATATCAACAAGTTAGAAGAGGCGTGGTCAAACAAGAAAACGGGAGGACAAAGAAGAATAAACCACCACAGAAGTTTGTGTCGTTAGCCGATATACGCTGCAGAATTTACTGAAGAGGAGATCCGAGCACTTATGGAGTGAATGGTTCGATGTACAATGAGGATGATCTATTGACTAACTAACTATAGCACTTAAAATCACTTTTCGTCAGTGTGATTGACAAAGAAGAATTGGAAACAAATACTCTTACTCTTGTGAAATGCTGCCTCTGCTTTGGATATTCTACATTTAACGTCATTGATATATCTTCCATCTGCTATTACTAAAGTGCCACAGTTACCAAATACATTGCCTGGTGTCATAATTGGCTCCATTCACTTTGATGTTCCATGTTAATATACCATTACTTACCATTACAAACATTATTTCTGTTATGCAGACACTTTCTGTTTCAGTTACACCTGTCATTTCATGTAAGTGCGTTACATTTTCAGCCCCCAAAACCATGTCGTCAGCAAAATGCAGGTTGCTTACATAAAGCCCTCCACTGGATATTCCAGGCGTGTCTATTATGAGTCTCATTATTATTTCGCTGTACGAATTGATCAGATCGGGTGATAATATACCCCGTCTACCATCTTGTTTAATGCGTTGAAGCTTTGTTTCAAGTTGTTGCCAAATTTGATGGCTGCTATTTGTTGCCAATACATGAGGAAGAGGAAGGCAAAATAGAAGATGGATGAAGGATGTGGCGGATGATCTTCAGATGGGTGTATCGGATTCGGATTATCTTGCTTATAATTGAGAGGTTTTCTTTAAGGTTGTTATGGGACAATGTTATGTTACCTCTAAAAAGTACTGAAGAATTTTGGTCATAGACCATAAATTTAGGAAGGGAATATCCCAACTGCACCTCCACGTGGTAGAGGATGAAAACACACTACGGTGTGGCTAACACAGCTCTGGGGACCAAGTATCCACCGGAATAAGTGGACAACTCTACAGCTGAGCAGAGCACTCACTTGTCCTGACAGTCGGAAATGGCTGTCAAAGGCAGAGTTAAAAGACCACTAAGTGAATGTGGAAGTCAAGGGGAAACCACCACATTACCGTCCCAAGATTTCATGGCGACACACATTTTAGAAATAGTGAACGACGTTAATGGCTGTCTTAGGACATCCTCGTCCGTTATGGACAGTCATGAGCCACAGGTGACACCAGACCGTCATCCAGCTACTGATGGCAAGACTAAAACTATAACTAAACTAAATACATTTAGAGTAGGAACATAGAATGTTAGGACATTAAATGAGCTAGGAAAGTTAAACAATGTTCTAAGAGAAATTGAAAACATGAAAATGAATATACTAGGCATACATGAGATGAGATGGAAGGGATCTGGCGAAATTATAACTTACAAACACACAATAATTTATTCTGGAGGGGACACACATGAAAAAGTTGTAGGAATAATATTTGACGAAAAAACAGCTAAGTCTATGAATGGATACTGGTGTATTTCAGATAGAGTTATAATGGTCAAAATCAAAGGCAAACCAATAGATATAAATATTATACAAGTATATGCACCAACAACAAGCAGTAGTGATGAAGAAATAAAACACTTTTACGATGAAATAGAAATGGCAATAACTCAAATTGGATCACAAGAAATAAAAATAATACTGGGAGATTTTAATGCAAACATAGGAAAGGGAAAAATAGAGGATATAGTGGGTAATTATGGTTTAGGTACAAGAAATTAACGAGGAGAGAAACTAATAGAATGGGCAAATATTAATAATATGATAACTGGAAACACATGGTTTAAACACCATAAAAGACGACTATACACATAGAAAAGCCCTGATATGAAATACGCAACCAAACTGGCCACATACCTATTAATAAAATATTTAGAAATGCATTAATTAATGTAAAGACAATGCCTGGTGCTGACGGTAATAGTGATCATGTACCATTATGTGGACAAATAAAAGTAAGATTAAAGAGAACGAAAAAGTAGTTAAGAATTTGAGACTTAATAAAGAGGTTCTTAAAGTAGATAAAGAAATTCAAGAACAATACTGTGAAAAATAGGTACAATACAATAACTAAAATACAGAGTATAAATGAACAATGGGAAATGTTTAGGGACTCCATTCATCAAACTAGCAATGAAATATTACCGGAAAGAAGCCAAATAGCTAAGAAAAAATGCATGAATGAAGAAATCTTAATTCTGATGGACAAAAGGAAACAGAATAAAAATGACAAACAAGAGTATGCTAAGATAAATAAAGAAATAAGAGATAAATGTGTGAAGGCAAAAGAAATTTGGTTAAACGAGCAATGCACACAAAAAATTCACTTATAAATTCAATTAAAGATCAAAAATGTATGCACAGACAAATCAGTGAGCTCAGAGGAAGAGAAATACGAATAAATACAAAGAAAAAATTACAAATATAAAAAACAGGAAAGATATTATTGGAGGATGGTGCTATAATGAAGAGGTGGAATGAGTATATCAGAGAATAATGTAATGAAGAAAGGGGAGAATTAGCAGAAGAAAGAGTTCTAAAAGAAGAAGTCGCTGACGCTATGAAACATATGAAGAAAGGAAAAACAGCTGGGCCAGATGAAATAACAGTAAAAGAATTAGAAGTATTGGGATAATTTGATGTAGATTTATTAATCAAATTGCTGAATGATATTTACAACAGTGGATATTTACCGAACGGTATGCTAAAGGTGTGGAATGCGCCTGGCCCTGCAGCCAGCAGGGTTAGGATCGGCTAGCCTCTCCCAGGAGGGGTGAAGAGCGAAAATTAGTAGCCTGCCGATGACCCGCAGACTACACAAGTCAACCCCCACCTCCAAGTGGTGCAGACCGGGCAACCATGACCGCGAGGTCATGGGCTAACGGGGCTATGGCTCGCCATAGGGGATGGACTCCCTGTGGTCAGATTAGTGTCCTAAACCTGCGACTGGCCTAGCAAGCCGGCAGGGGATCTTCATACTGCTCGTAGAAAAACCAAGAAGTATAAACGGACTGATCCCATCAGATGTCACAGGAATTCAAGAGACCTACACAGATGTCACCGAGGAACTAGAACCAGACATACTAAAAGAAGAAATTATAGAAGCCATCAGATTAGCCCCATTAAACAAATCACCAGGACAGGATGAAATACCAAATGAACTAATTAAAGCAGCAAGGGAAGTAGGAACAGCTTGGCTACATAGACTATTCAACCATGTTTGGGTAGAACAACAGACACCACGAGACTGGGGAAACGCCATAATTATCCCAATTTGGAAAAACAAAGGCAGCAAAAGAGATTGCACACAATACAGAGGCATTTCACTGTTGAGTCATACTGGGAAAATATTTTGCAAAATTCTTGAAAAAAGATTACGAACTACTTTAGAACCCCAGCTAAGCGAAACGCAGCTTGGATTTAGGAAAAACAAAGGATGCACAGACGCCATTTTTGCTCTTAGACAACTTATAGAAAAATCAATTGAATTCAATGAAACACTCTACTTAGCCTTTGTCGACCAAGAAAAGGCATTTGATAGGGTAGATAGAAACAAGCTGTGGGAAATCCTTAAACAATATGGAGTGAGTACACATCTAACAAACCTATGCAGAAGTTTATACAACAACAGTGAATGCATAGTGAGAGCAACTGGAGAACACTCAGAACCCTTCACCATAAGATCTGGAGTACGACAAGGTTGTGTCCTGTCCCCTCTCTTGTTCATAACATATATAGACAACATATGTAAAGAAACCAGCCAAGCAGAGACAGCAAGAATACCGCATGACGAGAACACAGAAGAAGAACCATCTGCAAATCTAACCATTAGAGAACTCCTGTTTGCGGACGACCAAGCACTAATAGCAAAATCAGAAGCTGAATTACAAGACCACATGAATAGTCTAAACGAAATGTGTAGGGAACATAACATGAAAATTAGCACAAGCAAAACAGAGGTAATGACTATAACTAAAGAAGAACAAACAGCAACAATTCACCTAAACGAACATCCCTTGAAACAAGTAAAGAGCTTCAAGTACCTAGGAAGTATAATATCATCAAATGGCAGATCAGAAGACGAGATCGAAAATAGGTGCAATAAGGCAAATCAACTCATTGGACAAATGGCACCAATACTAAAGAACAAACATGTATCAATAACTACTAAGAAAGCACTTTACAACACAATCTTCCTACCAACTCTGTGCTACCAATGCCAAACCTGGACAATGACAGAAAAAGAGAAAAGAAAAATCACAACAACAGAAATGAGGTTTCTGAGAAGAATACTCAACGTATCAAGAAGAGATAAGATCAGAAATGAAGAAATCAGGACTAAAGTAGGGGTTAAAGCTGCTCTAGATTTTATTAGAAAGCAGCAAGTCAAATGGTTTGGCCATGCAAGTAGGCTACCAGTCAACAGCATGCCACAACAAGCAATGATGTACAGACCAGATGGAAACAGAGGAAGAGGTCGACCACGTAAACGTTGGACTGAGGGAATAACAGAATCCATGGGAATGTCGATATACGAAGCCCATAACCGGGCACTCTCACGAAGTTTATACTTCACCTCGACACCGCAAGGTACAAGAGGAACATGATGAGATGAGATGAGATGAGATGGTATGCTAAAATCTGTATTTATAGCAATACCAAAGAGACCAGGAGCAATTTAACGTGAAGCCTTTCGTACAATTAACCTCATAAACCATGTCACTAAGCTTCTTCTCAGAATTATAATGAGAAGAACAAGAAAGAAAATAAAAATGGAAATTAGTGAAGAACAGTATGGTTTTATGGAAGGAAAGGGTACAAACAATGAAATATATATATATTACGAACACTAATAGAAAGGTCAATAGAGAAACAGAGAGACATTTATTTATGCTTCATAGATTATACTAAGGCATTTGATAAAGTAAAACATGATGAGCTGATTAAAATGTTGAAAGATATCAACATTGATGGGAAAGATTTAAGAATAATAAAGAATATATACTGGAACCAAGTAGCAGCAATTAAAATGGGAAATAAAGAGGGTAGTTACGAACAGATAAAGCTAGGAGTACGACAGGGTTGTGTCTTTAACACCAGATCTCTTCTCCCTATATAGCGAAGTAATAATGAGAGAGATCAAAGAGAAGCCAGGAATACTAATCGGAGGATATAATATAAACAATATACGCTATGCAGATGACACAGTATTGGTGGCGGATAATGCAACAGACCTACAATATAGTATCAGAGAGTGCACAGAACGGATTCTCATTGAATATCAAGAAAACAGTAACAATGGTGATATCAAAGAAAATGGGGACACCTAAATGTGACATGGAGCAGGGATAAGGACAGGAGAGGATTGTAAGATTATTTACTCTGGGGGAGAAGAACAGCAAAGAGGTGTAGCCATTATATTAGATAAGCAAACATCAAATTCTGTCAAAGGATATCAGGCTGTGTCAGACAGAGTCCTATTAGAAAAATTAAATGGAAGACCTTTTAAAATAAATGTCATTCAAGTATATGCCCCAACAAGTGAATGCAGTGAAGAAAGCATAGAGGAATTTTATAATGACATGGAGTCTGCTTTGAAGAACTGCAAAAAATCAGAAATAAATATCATAATGGGTGATTTCAACGCAAAAATAGGACAGCAAGGCGATGGATGCAGTGTAGGCAACCATGGTTTGGGAGAGAGAAATGAAAGAGGATACAGACTTGTAGAATGGGCAAAACAACAAGAAATGGTTGTAGGAAACACCTGGTTTAAACAGCACCCTAGAAGATTATGGACATGGAGGAGTCCAGACAGCAGGATTAAAAACCAGATAGATTACATCCTGATTAGCACAAGGTTTCGAAATGCGTTAACAGTCGTAAAAACAGTTCCAAATGCAGACTGTTACAGTGATCACAGATTAATTACAGGCACATTGAGGGTATAGTTAAAGGAAGTCAAGTATACAGCAGGGAACCCTAAATATGACTTGTGCAAATTTAAAACTGACAAAGAAATACAAGATAATTTTAACATAGAAGTAAAGAACAAATTTGATATATTGTCTGATCTAGAGATCCTATTTCAAGATGTAGATGATCAATGGGAAATGATGAAGAATTCAATCAGTTGTGCAGCAGAAAAAACTATTCCAAAAGTAAAGAAAGTGGGCCGTAAGACATGGATGACTGAAGAAATTTTACAACTAATGGAAACAAGAAGACAGAACAAAAATAATCCTGCCAAATATGAAGAAATTCACAGAAAAGTCAGAACCTTATGTAAGGAGGCAAAAGAAACATGGCTTGAGAAAAATTGCAGAGAAATTGAAAAACAACACAACAGTAACAATGCGAAACTAATGCACAAAAGAATTCAGGAGCTTACTAATCAAAGAACACGTACATCAGCAGGCTGCCTAAAGACAAAAGATGGAAGAGTCATAATAGAAAAAGATCAGATCTTACATGAATGGTCAGATTACGTGAAAAACCTTTATGACGATAACAGAGACGAACAGTATAATGTTCAAAATAATAATGAAGGACCAGCAATTTTGAAGATGGAGGTTTAGAATGCTCTTAACCACATGAAATCTGGCAAGACCCCCGGTTCAGACAGAGTCACAACAGAAATGATTAATGCTTTAGAAGAATATGGAATAGATAACGTTACCAGTCTGCTTAATACAATATATGATACTGGAAATATACCTCAGGAGTTATGTAATTCTGTATTTATTGCAATCCCAAAGAAATCGGGAGCCTTGGAATGTGATCAACATCGAACAATTAGTATAATGAGTCACATCACAAAGATTTTGCTAAGAATTATCATGCAAAGAGTTAGGAGGAAAATACAACCTGAAATAGGAGAAGAACAATGTGGGTTTGTGGAAGGCAAGGGTACAGTAAATGCTGTGTATATACTGAGAACCATAATCGAACGTTCTATAGAAGTAAACAAAGATCTACACCTTTGCTTTATTGACTACACAAAGGCTTTTGATAAAGTGAGACATGTCAACATGATAAGGATGCTTGAAGATCTACAAATTGATGGAAAAGATCTTAGACTTGTAAAAAACATATATTGGAAACAACAAGCTGCCATAAGAGTTGATAATGAAGTAAGCCAATATCAGCCTATTAAAAGGGGTGTGAGACAGGGATGTGTAATGTCTCCAGATCTGTTTTCCCTGTACAGTGAAAGTATTTTCAGAAATATTGAAGATATGGAAGGAATCAACATTGGGGGACGATGCATCAATAACATTAGATATGCAGATGATACAGTCTTGATTGCAGACAATGAACAGGACCTGCAAAATTTAGTAGATGCGATTGTTACACACAGTGAACAACTAGGGTTAGAATTAAATTGTAAAAAGACACAGATTATGGTCGTCACTAGGAAGGACGAAATACCAAAATGTAATATACAAGTAGATGGGAATATTCTTCAACAAGTGAGTAGGTACAATTATCTCGGAACAGTAATAACATCTGATGGGAGATGCCTTGAGGAGATTAGAACAAGAATCGCCATGGCAAAAGTAGCCTTTAGCAAGATGAAAAACATATTGACCAATAAAAAGATGTCAATTGAAACGAGAAAAAGAGTGTTGAGATGCTACATAGAACCTGTACTTTTATATGGATGTGAAGCGTGGACAATGAGCAGTCAGGCTGAAAAACATCTGATGGCTGTAGAGATGTGGTTTCTGAGGAAAATGCAAAGAATACCATGGACAGCCAGAAAGACCAATGAACAAGTCCTTCAAGAAACAAATGAAGATCGTAAATTGATTAGAGAAATTAGACGTAGACAGTCAAAATTCTTTGGGCATGTTATGAGAAGAAATGGATTGGAGAATTTGGTGACAACTGGTAAGATCGAGGGGAACAGACCAAGGGGAAGACCTAGAAGCAAGTACCTGGATGGCTTGGCCTTGTGGCATGGTCGAGACAGAAACACGGAGCTGATCCATGACTCTGGTGATCGAGTGAGATGGCAGAACATTACCGCCCACGCTTACCGGCATGGCACATGATGGATGGATGGAAATGTGACATAGAAATAGAAGGGGAAATTATCAACCAAGTGGATAATCTTAAATACCTAGGGGCACTTATAACATCAGATGGAAGATGTACAACAGAGATTAAGAGCAGAATAGTGCAGGCAAAAGTCGCATTTCAGAAAATGAAGAATATCTTATGCAATAGGTCGCTATCAATGAATGTAAGAAAGGGCGTACTAAATGCTATATAGAAGCAGTTTTGCTGTATGGCAGCGAATCATGGAATGTAAATTAACAAATTAGGAAGAACTTAGAAGCAACAGAGATGTGGTTTTTAAGACAAATGTTGCGAATTCCTTGGACTGCCAGAGTAACAAACGACGACTGCCTGAAAGAGGCTAATGAAACTAGAACACAATATACAACAATAAGAAAGAGATAAACATCTTTCTTTGGCCATGTGATGAGAAGAGAGGCATTGGATAACATCGTGATAACTGGAAAGATCGAGGGGAACAGAGGCAGACCAAGAGAAATGATGCTGGACGAATTGAGACGGTGGCATGGGGGAATATCTTCAGCAGAGTTGATCCAGAACACAAAAGACCGAGATCTGTGGAGAGCAATGAACGCCTACCCCAGCCGGCACGGCACTTGATTATGATGATATTATGGGAGCGAGGTTCTGCAAAGGACATGCTACTGAATGAATGAATGAATGAATGAATGAATGACATGTTCCTTGTCTCGAGGTATGATGTCCGCCTCCAGTGCTGGAGGTCCCGGGTTCAAGCCCCCAAATTGTTTCACGTGGACTTCTAGTAACAACAATTCTCCCTGGTCTCTGGGTAGTGAGATCGGAGGCCCGTGTGTATTGTTGCGCACGTAAAAATTCCCTTGGCAGTTGGAAATCTAAAATGAGTAGGCTAAAGACGCTGCCCAGGCTAAACTTTCGAGTTGAAAATCTACCCAAAGTATTTCAGGATCCTCGCCGGTGCTACGGAGTTCGTGCACTGAGCTGAAATTCTCCGGACTCAGGCTTGAGTTAGGATTAGAACGGAGCACTTATGGATTACACCCTTGTGCCGTGATGTTGATCCGTCGACTAAACTAAACTACATACTCCTTATTATTATCAAATCTTGTCCATCGATATTTAAAACTTCACACATTCTAATCATCCAAATACCAGAAGGGCAGCAATGCAACGCCATTATAATTGTCCTTATTATTGTGTTCCTTCTATAACATGTGAAGAACTAAGAAGGAATGGAGAGATAACACACTCAGCTAATATGCTTTATCTACTATAAATACATTTGTTGCTCTCAGACAACGCTGTGGGATAGTTGCAATTCACCGTCATATCGCCTAGTGTTCCAAATCAGCTGCGGGCGATTTGGAAGCAGACGGCTTTGCGTTGATTTCAATGGTATGAGGCGTCGATCGTTCAGAAGGCAAGACTACTAAACGTAAATATTACCCAGAAAATCACAAACACATTAAAAAAAATACTTGGGGCTGATTGCCAGGTCCTGTAAAGGCATGCAGCGAACCAATTGTAACGTGTAGAAGTAATGTCAACATTATAAGACTGTGGATTTAACTCTATTGCATATTATAGTGGGTGTTGTGTAACGCAGTGGCTACCACGCCTAGCTAAGGCCCGAGCTGTATGTGTTCCAAATGCCATTCAACCGGGAATATAATCTGTATCTGACCTGGTCTCCTTGTGGTACCAGGAGATGTCATTAAAAATAAAAGCAGCAGAGATGATACTGTTCACAATCGAGAGCCGGTTGATCTATGAAAGTATAGGACTATCGCCATGTACACAATACGCCCCAAGGTATGTGAACAGGGCTATAGTTGTACATGAACAGGTCTATAGTTGTATATGAACAGGTCTATAGTTGTATATGGACAGGTCTATAGTTGTACATGAACAGGGCTATAGTTGTACATGAGCAAGTCTATAGTTGTACATGGACAGGTCTATAGTTGTACATGGATAGGTCTATAGTTTTATATCAACAGGTCTATAGGTTTACATGAACAGGTCTATAGTTGTACATGAATAGGTCTATAGTTGTACATGAATAGGTATATAATTTTACATCTACAGGTCTATATCTGTACATCTAAAGGCCTATAGTTTTTCATGAACAGATCTATAGTTTTACATGAGTAGGTCTGTAGTTTTACATGAAAATGACTATAGTTGTACATGAGCAAAACTATAGTTGCGCTTGAACAGTTTTATAGTTGTACATAAACTATAATTTTCCATGAACAGGTCTATAGTTGTAATAAACATTTCTAGATCTGTACATGCACCATGTTACATAGAACATTAACCAATGTTCTAAATAGGCCAACATGGCCGAGTGCATAACAACTTTCCCTCTTAAACCTCCGGTGTGCTGATATTTGGGGTAGTCGAATGGTTCCTTACTTCAGTCATTTGAACTCAAACATCGACGTCTCATCTGGAAACATTGACCAGACAATTAACGGCCTGTTGGGGTTGAGCACAACGCTGCACGAAATAAATGCAGTATTTAATGTAATGTTTTATATTCCGTAAATTTAATTTATTGTTATATATCCCGCAACATTTAATGTATGTTACATATATTCCGCAAAATTTAATGTAATGTTATATATTCCGCAACATTTAGTATAATGTTATATATTCTGCAATATTTAATATAATGTTATATGTTCCTAACTGATATATTTTAACCAAACAGTACGGAGATAAGGAATGCCGCGAACCGTTCACATGTAAAAAATAAAAACATATAAACATGGTCGTATAAACATTATGCCAACAGAAGAAATACTCGCCAAGACATGAAACAAAAGAATGGCTGATAATCCGAGAGCCGAGCACAAATCGTACATGTCACACGGTAACACAACACGGTATCACACAAACAGGTGTTTTTCCTCCTTTCCTCGGCCGTGAGTGTCCTTAGTGCAGCTGCCGGCAAACAGGGAGCGAGAAAAGAAGCCATATGGCTGCAGTGGTATGTCGTGTAGAAGACCGACGGTTCTCACACGGTCTCTGGCCTCTGACTGCCAACATTTCGTCACTATCAACTTCTCACCTTCTATCGATCGTTCATACGATTGATCGACCTTTCTTTTCATCTATCGTTCTTTAGAATGCTCGATCGATCTATTGATCTGTCTGTCTGTCTGTATGTCTGTCTGTATTTCGTTCTTTCTTTCTGCCTACCTATCTACCTATCTACTTATCGATCTACTGACCTACCGATCTATCGATCTATCTGCCTACCTATCTACCTATCTATCAATTTATATATCTATATAGCTATCTATTGGTCGGTCGGTCGGTCGGTCGTTCGGTCGGTCGGTCTGTCGGTAGGTCGGTCGATCGGTCAGTTGGTCCGTCCGTCCGTCCGTCTGTCTCTCTGTCTATCTATCCATCTATTTGTCTGTCTATCTGTCTGTCTTTCTGTCTGGCTACCCACCTACCTACATACCTGCCTACCTACCTACCTACCTACCTACCTGCCTACCTACCTACCTACCTGCCTGCCTGCCTGCCTGCCTGCTTACCTACCCACCCACCTACATACCTACCTACCTACGTACCTACCTGCCTACCTACCTACCTACATACCTGACCACCTACCTACCTACCTACCTACCTACCTACTACCTACCATATTTACGATTATGAGTGAGTATGTGTGTATGCGAGGGAGTGTGTATTTGTGTGTTATTTAGTGGGTGCATAACTGTGAGAGTTTGTGTAAATGATGTAAGTATTATGTAGGTATGTATATATGCTTTTATGCATGTATGTGTCCGTGTGTTTCTGCCTGCCTGAATGTCTCACAACATAGTAATATCCATTGTTGATGTTCACAACATTCATTTGACAATGTGAATCCAATATGCAAATTACATAATTGATGTACGAAAGATGATTGATTGGAAGGGCCGAATGTAAGACGGGCCTTCGTGCCCAGTTTGTGAAACTGAAAATAAAGTTCGTTCGTTCGTTAGTTCCTATCGATCTATATCTGTCTGTGTGTGTCTGACGTCTATCTCTCATGTCAATCTATTTGTCTGGTTAGCTGTCTGTGTGCGTGTCAGTCAAATTACATCTATCTATCTACTGTCATTGTCAAAATTGTCATTTACTGCCAATATAGTACCTTGCGGTGTATGGCAGAGGGGTCTTTGAGCCTGAGGAAAAAAGGCCGCCTGGCTAGTGCAGTCGCCGCGAACTGTGCAGGTTAGGATTTTCTTTTTGCCCCGACAGAAAAAAATCCGACACCTTACCGAGGGATCGAACCCGGGTCTCCCGAATGAGAGTCCGGCGTTCTAGCCTCTCGGCCAGCCGTTCCTCAGTTATCTATTTACATACTTACATATTTACTTTCTTACTTAGTTCCTTACTTAACCTGCTCCGTGGCGAAGGTGTTACAGGAGCAGTTCGTAACGCCGCATACAGCGTTCGAAACACAGCTGTGGGCGATGTGGCAGCATACCGACTTTTTTTATTTTTAATTTTTTTTTAAGTTTTTAAAAAAATGAAATGATATGGGTTCTGGGCGTTCAGAAAGCAATGACAAACTACTGAAAGTAAACCTATCACGAAGGTTTATGAGGGACGATTACGTAACCAAGCGGAAATAAAACACCCAGGCCATCAGAAGTTTGTAGCTTACTAGTAAGTGAACCGAAGATAACAGTTTACAATATTCAGTCTGTGTGTGGAACCAATAGGCTAAGATAACAATTCTTTAATCAATTAAAGATACATGATATGATGAATATAACCGTGCAACTGGCAAACTGATGACTAAATATATGCTAGTTAGTTAGTCAGTTAGTCGCGGTTCCAGCTTCACGGCAACGGGTCGTCCCCATATTGCTCCGTTCCTGTGCCAGTGAATATCACAAAATGCTCCTCGCTGCCCTATGTGAATAATGGAATAGACAGGAGTGTCGGCAAGCCAACAGCCCGCACAGGTACACTGTGCATAATGCCGCCGCCAGAATGCCAACACAAAAGTCCTCCACGAAAAATACAGTTTATCGTCGATGAAAACGGCAGTCACCAGAAAGACTTCATTGACCGAGGTTTTATCCCATATGGCTCGGTCTCTTTTTGCAAGGCACCAGTGTAGTGTCAGATATATGCAATACAAATTATTTATCTTGTTTACACCCGATTCATTTAATACAAACTATTTGGAGTTGACAACGGGCCCGTGCAGACTGATGCTTTCATTGGATATATTCAGGCTGACGTATGAAGGTGTTAAGAAAACAAGAAGAGAACATTGTGGACGCGATGCAAAGAAGGCAATATGGCAGCAGAGGCTGTGCAGTCGGACGAAAGAAGCTTGCTTCCTCCCATCCAAATCATCTTGAGAAAGAATCCGATCACAAGACACTGGTTGCAACTAGTCTGCGTTTCCGGGCGAAGGGTGGCTGTCCAGTAGGCATATATAGCGGCGAATTTGTGGGATGATTGTACACTTGTCGGGGGTACAAGCTGGACTACCGGGTGATGATGTAAGTAAGTAAGGCACCTTGCCGTTTTTACAGACAAAAGTATGTGAATTGGAACAGAGCTAGGATTCCAAAGCACAATGCCTGGGCATTAAATCAGAGAACATGTGCTGCCCATGAAGCATGATTCCTCTCTCGGTCTTGCTTGTTATCGCCAGAGAAAAGGATAACCAGTACGTCTGGAACAAGGTAGGCTGCAGATGCTGGCGGTTCAGCATCAAACCTCCAAGAGTAGGAGGCGGGTAGCGGCCAGGCTCTCACATCAGGGGGATTTGACTTAGAGGCATTCAGCCATATCTCTCGGCTGAGTGCCTTATACCAAGTGTCTGGACCAGCATGAGCATGTATATCTGTCATCAGACCATCTTATCTGTCATGGGTGATGATGTAGACACAATAGAAAGACATGGACGCCTTGAGCGGGTTGGGCTCGCCTGCACGCGAGTGAAAGAGAGACAAAGTAGCTGTCACAATCGTAGAAAGGGTGCATGTGAGACCATCAGAAACATCCCATTGGCTTTAATCCACGTTGGAGTTTATATAACAACTCCATTTAGAAAGATATCTATGTAGCGAAGAGGTCAGCGTGACTGAAATGTGTAACACACTTTAATGATTCTGTTCTGACGGCGACGTTGTGGGTGTGTTCCACACACCGGTCAGTTGGGCTTGTCAATTTCTCGTTTGGAAAGCCATAACAAACATTTTTATGTTGTATATCCTATTTACAGGACATCGCTGTCAAAACCAGCCCTTCTGTTGTTGATGTCTTGGCAAGTTTACGTTCAGTAGTTCGCCATGCTTTCTGACCAACCGACGCCCATACCATCACGTTAAAACCCAGCGCGATACAGTATGCTGCCAAATCAGTCGCAGCTGTGTTTCGAACGCAGGTAAGCGGAATTACGAACCGCGTTCGTAACGCCTTTGCCACGGAGACCGACAATAGCAAACTACTGAAAGCAAAATTGCCTTGCAAATCACAAACAGTAAGTAGGGACTTGGATTGACTTCAAGGTCCTGCAGACAACGCAATCATGTGTACTGATCTTACAGCGTTATACCAGGAAAGATCATTAAATGACAAGAATGTTATTATAAAGCGAATGGAAGAGTATGGAACAACAGCAAATCTTATTTAAGGACAAAACTGACTCTTAAACAATACCCCCATGTAGGGGTCGTCAGGATCGAGCAGTTTGTGCATGTGAATTAGCGAGTACAAAATGTTTGTCCCACTATCTACTTGCACCGTGGAAGAACAATGATTCGTTATTCGTGTTGTATGGTCAGAGGTGGTGAAACGGTGCGAATGAAATCTACTGAAGAAAGCTAGTATGGAGACATCTGTTTGATTCAGGGGAGAGTATAAGAATGGTAGCAATATTTCAAAATGGAAGACAAAACGTCATTGATGAACTGCGTTATGGAAGACCTGCAAGTGTTTTGCAGATGACAACGAGGTAATGGTGTCTGTGAAAAAGATGGTTCAAGGCCACTCCCAACATCTTGTTCATAGACGGCATTAACAAGATGATGAACAGGTGAACCAAATGCGTTGCTAGATGGGGGAAGGGTGGGGGAACTATGTTGAGAAATAACGCACACACAATTTCTGGTTCGCACTTTTGTAAAAAGTAGTCATTAATCTCCTGTTACGTAATGACTTTACTTCGTATATACTAGCTGCAAACTGCCCGTTCGATACTGAGCTCTCACAAGAAACCTTCGATTTCTCGCCTAGAAGGTTTGATATCCGATTTCCCTACCCCGAGAACAGGCTAAAGTGTTTTAAAATTGCTTATTAAAAAAAATATCCATTCATCATGTGCCATGCCAGTAAGCGTGGGCGGTCATACCTCGCTATTTAAATCGATCACCAGAGTCGTGGATCAGCTCAGTGTTCTTTTCTCGGCCATACCACGTCGCCAAGCCATCCATGTATTTACTTCTGTATCTTCCTCTTGTTTTCTTCCTCTCGATCCTGCCAGTTGTCACCAAGTTCTCTAATTTATTTCGTCTCTTAAAAATGTCCAAACATTCTGAATGTCTGCGTCTACTTTCTATAATTAGTTAACGATTTTCATTTGTTTCTTGTACGACTTGGTCGTTGGTTTTTCTGTTTGTCAAAGGTATTCTTTGCATTCTCCTCAGAAACCACATCTCCACAGCCATAAGATGTTTTTCACCTTGACTGCTCATTGTCCGCGCTTCATATCCATACAAAAGTACAGGCTCTCCTCAACACTCTTTTTCTCGTTTCAGTTGACATCCATCTGTTTATTGGTCAGTAATGTTTGTTTCATCTTGCAAAAGGCTACCTTCGCCATGGCGTTCCTTGGTGTAATCTCTTCAAGGCATCTCATATCAGCTGTTATGACTGTTCCGAGATAATTTTATCGATTCACTTATTTAAGAATATTCCCATTTACCTGTATATTACATTGTGGTATTTCGTTCTTCCTAGTGACGACCATAATCTGTGTCTTCTTACAATTGAATTATAACCCTAGTTGTTCACTTTGTGCAACAACCGTATCTACTAAATGTTGCAGAATATGGTCATAGTCTGCAATCCACACTGTATCATCTGCATATGTAATGTTATTGATGTTTCTTCCTCGATTGATGATTCCTCTCATATCTTGTACATTTCTGAAAATAGTTTCACTATACAGGGAAAACAGATCTGGAGAAATTACACATCCCTGTCTCACACAGAAGTCTCACATGGGCTCACACACCAGAAGTCCTTAACTGACGTTCTTAGCCAGAGAGTTAACGCAGTAATTATGTATAATGGTGTAATCATGGTATTTATGCTTCATAGAAATGTTCGAGAGATAAAATCCGGTACGACGCCATGCTTATTTGATTTCTGCACTACCATGTTAGAACCTTCCGCCTAAGAATGCAAATTTTCTTTATACAAAAACATATTATTCTGTCTTAAATACATATAGATGCCCTTTTCTCAAGGCACCTTTAATGCACATGTAAAATGAACATTCTATGCATTGATATTTCTGCAAGAGAAAATAATTCAACGAGTCTATCTCTTAAACTTCTTTTGCAAAGACCCACATAATTCTTAAGATATCATGTGAATAATCATTTGTACCCTTCTTTCGTGAGAATGTTATGTAATATTGTCATTTTATTTTCGTGAGAATGACTGCTCATTGATGGGAAAACATAGATGCACTAAGTACTCAAATGTTGTCAGAGAGTGCACTCAATAATAGCATCACCCCAATAGGGCTGATATTAAGTCATTAGTACGTTCAGCATCTGCCAAAATGCGCTCTGATAAATGGTCATGTGATTGAAATTGATGCAATGCAATACTATCTGCCATGCTTTGTTGAATGTTATTGGATAGAATTTAATAAATCCAAGCATGCAAAGTACACAATGTTATGTGACAAATTCGTTTGTTATGAACACAAAGTGCACACTGTTATGTGACAACCTTGTTTGTTATGTGCATACAGTGGTTGTTCAATAATGTCCATGTATGACCTGTCAGTCCCTAGATGTCTGGTGCATACATGATACATTGATAGACTGTGGGGATTAGGTGAGTACGGAGACCTATATACTGGCATATCTTTATCTATATTTCAAAGGGTACCTCATTCCCTGTGGTAAGTAGTAAAATTCCGTGATCCCCACGCCTTCCAAGGGAACCTACATTCCTTATCTTTAATATCAGTTTCTCGTGAAAGGAACTTCACGTGGGGGAGAACGAGCCACTTAAAGGCTTCCCAACTAACGCATATGAGGTTGAGAGTCCCTCACAGCTGGGATCTCGTTAGATATCCCCTCGTCTAAATTATCCATACCTCACACGTATGAACACCACCACCATGGGTTCGCCTGGCGAGATTCAAGCCACAAAGCCAGCATGGCTAAAATATGCGTTAGCACCATATACTATAAACGTGTGTTACTGTACAAAGGGATCCTCTGCTTGTAAATATTCCCCGCCGCACGCTGGATGCAAACTAACTTCCAAATACGAGACGGGTGCACACGACTCTGGGCCACTGCAGCCTCCATGGCGTAGTGACATGTACACGTTTGTTTTTTTTCACGTCAGAAGATTAAATGGTCTGTCCGTGAGTGTGACATGGTGGTGGTACAAGAGATCAGTAGGTAAGGATCCTCTGACAGTTCTAGAAATCCCGTAGGGAATTTACTCGATCCTAGAAAATTACTGCTCATGAATCATGGAGGAAATTGGAGGTAAGGAATTAGTCACAGGCGGTAGAACTTCTTCATTAACCCTTCCCCCACGACGCTTAACAGCATTAGTGGAAGACAACAAAAACAACAACAGTAAAAACAACATTTAATAACGTTTTTTTTTTTTTTCTGTTCTCCTTGTCTAAATGATACTAATAGACAAAAACGGGAATATATGAGTCTTGAGAACAGGAAGGAGAAACAACAATCATACGCACAGTGCACATACCTTACAATGAACACAAACCGGTTACAAGAAGAAGGCACAAATAACAATAACAATAATACTAGAGTAACGTAAAGTATATTTTTACATTTTTACCATAGGTTAATACGGCATTATTATTGTTATTGTTATTATTATTATTATTATTATTAATTATTATTATTATTATTATTATTATTATTATTATTATTATTATTATTAGTGCTATTTTCACCATTGTGATTTATGTTAACCGGGTTTTAGTTCATTGTAAGGTATGTACACAGCCTGGATTTGTCGTCTCTCTCTTTTATTTTTCCCCACAGGAATCACATATCATACCTAACTGTTTTCTTCTCATATTGACATATTTTGCGGCAGCCGTAATTTTGTTTTTCATCTTCTCCACATAATGCCTTGTTAAATTTGCGTGCAAGACGGCTATATGTGGGCGTCTTTCGATGTTCTTGTGCATGCAGTTAGAGTTACCATTTCATCATTTCCGGACTTTCTATTTCTTGTTTCTCTGCACTTTGCGAGATGCCCATCCTCTCCATTGCCGTCTTGTCTTGTCGTGACTACGGAAGTTGAATTACTGGGGTGGTTTTTCACGTTTCCGCGTGTCTTTCATGCTGGATTCTTGGATATTTCTAGGTATTGTCCGCTGTCTATATTCGGCTATAGGCCGGATCTGCAGCTCCAGAGATAGCGAAGCTGTGTTTCACAATTACCCGGCATACCGAGTAGAGTTCAAAATCTGCCGTGGAAGATTTCCTAGCAGACCGATCTGCGTTGATTTATATCATATGTGACATCATCCGTTTAGAAACTAAATTGTAAAATGAATCAAGAATAGCCAATACATGGTAGCGTTAATTCTAACGTCCTGTATATATCGAGGGGCCTTCAAAAGAAAATCTTAAAAGTGTGATAGAAATTACAGTAACCATGTCATTGTCTTTTAACTTGCCAATATTGTTGTTAAAGATGTCAAGGGGGTTCAGTACGTGTACGCCACGATGCAGACGAATGCGGTAACGCCATAAGATCAGTTTAAAGATGGCCGATCCACTGTTGACATGCACTAAAGAGTACCAGCGTTCTGTTATCTATTGTTTTAATCAGTTTTAGGAAGTTTTAAAACTGATTGACTTCTATGAAGTGGTACAGCAGGTGGTGCTTGAGTGGTTACACACGTGACCAAGAGAATTGTTTGTTTCCTGCAGGAATCCAAGCACTATACTGGCGCTGGAGGACTTGCAGTGGATTCAGTAGTGACTACATCGAAAAATAATACCTTTGTGTTTTTTTACTTTGTCACAATATATTCACCAAACAAAATAAAACAAAAAACATTTAAGTTGAAGACCCTCGCACATACAAATAACTTTATATTCAGCTATGGCCAAAATTATGAAAAGTACAGTTATCACAACACACAAAATCCTCATAATTAAAATGCTTGTATCGTCTTTTCTTTTGTATGTCTGTAAATGTTGGCTCATAAGTAACGAAATGGCGAGGAAACTGAACGCAGTGGAGATGCGGTTTGTTAGAAGAATGTTGAGAATATCGTGGACAGAGAATGAAACAGACGCAGAGATAATGAGAGGCGCATGAGTTGCAAGATCACCATAACCACAAAGAAAAGACAAAGGACATGTATGGCGAATATCCTGCAGAATACGTGGAATGGGGGAATTGACTTTCTATGAGGAAGTACTAGTCAGAAAGAGCAAAGGAAGAGACGGATGCATGTTGAAGGCTTACACAATTGAGCAACAACAAAAAATATAAGCAGCTATAATTTCAACTAAATATCGAATGAAGACAAACATAGGGGAGGCTAAAATAAAGAAGACAAAGACGTAGACAACCAAAAAGACAAAAACGTGGGAGAAGAAGTCGACGACGAAGGCAACAAAGACAAAGACAATGAAGACGAAGACGACAAATTTGACATTGACGAAGACGAAGAAGAAGGCCACAAAGACAACGAAGACGAAGACGACGAGGACGAGTACGGCAGCGGCGGCGTTTTCACAACGACGACGACATGGACGAAGAAGAAGAGGAAGAAGAAGAGGAAGAAGAAGAAGAGAGAAGAAGAAGAAGAATAAGAAGAAGAAGAAGAAGAAGAAGAAGAAGAAGAAGAAGAAGAAGATTAGGAAGAGGAAGAAAAAGAAGAGGAAGAAGAAGAAGAAGAAGAATGAGGGATATATGGGATGAGGAGGAGAAGGAATAGAAAAAACCAACAACAAGAAGAACAACATAATCTAGAACTACAATAACAATAACAACAAAAACCCGATTATACAACCCGATTATATCATACACACTGTGAGGAAGTGAAGGAAGAAGGAGTATGAAGGAGGAGAAAAAAAGAGGAGGAAGAAAAAGGAAGAAGTAGGAGGAGAAAGAAGTAGGAGGAGGAAGAAGTACGAGGAAGAAAAGGGAAGAAGTAAGGGTAGGAAGTAGTAGGAGGGAGGAACGAACGAACGAACAAACGAACGAACAAACTTTATTTTCAAAGGGTTAAGAATTGGGCACGCAGACCCGTCTAACATTCTTTCCTTCTATCGCTCTCTTTCATACATTATTTCATTCCGCAACATTCACGGCTATCAGAGAACAGCAACAGTATAAAAGATATGCATTATAAAGGCATGGGCAAAATGCGAACATCAATACTATACCACTTAGTAATATTAGCTAATGGTGTGACACTTGTTATTAGCCATGTGGAATATACTGGCCTACCAAAATGGGACTGGCTGTTATACTAGGGTTTTGTTATTATTATTATTTGTATTATTAAGGGTCCTCTAAAAAGTACTGGAGAGTTTTGGTCATAGACCATAACTTTAGGAAGGGAAAATCCCAACTGCACCTCCCCGTTGTAGAGGATGGAAACACACTACGGTGTGGCTAACACAGCTCTGGGGACCGAGTATCCACCGGAATAAGTGGACAACTCTGCAGCTGAGCAGAGCAGGGCACTCACTTGTCCTTACAGTCGGAATTGGCTGTTAAAGGTAGAGGTAAAGGACCACCATGTGAATATGGAAGGCAAGGGGAAACCACAACATTATCTTCCCAAGACGTCATGGCAAAACACATATCAGAGTTAGTGAACGACGTTAATGGCTGTCTTAGGACATCCTCGTCCGGTAGGGACAGTCATGAGCCACAGGTGACACCAGACCGTCATCGAGCTACTGATGGCAAAATCATAAATAAAATAAATAAATTTAGAGTAGGAACATGGAATGTTAGGACATTAAATGAGCTAGGAAAGTTGAACAATGTTCTAAGAGAAATGGATAGCATGAATATGAATATACTAGGCGTTAGTGAGATGAGATGGAAGGGATCGGGCAAAATTATAGCTGACAACCACACAATAATTTATTCTGGAGGGGATACACATGAAAAATGTGTAGGAATAATACTTGACGACGAAACAGCCAAGTCACTTAATGGATACTGGTGTATTTCAGATAGAGTTATTTTGGTCAAAATCAAAGGCAAACCAATAGATATAAATATTATACAATGTATATGCACCAACAACAGCAGTAGTGATGAAGAAATACAACACTTTTACGATGAAATAGAAATGGCGATGGCTCAAATTGGATCACAAGGAAATAAAAATAATACTTGGAGATTTTAATGCAAAAGTAGGAAAAAAATGGGGAAAATGGGGATGTATGATCGGGGAATTATATGGTTTAGGTATAAATGAAATGAACAGAGGAGGAAAAGCTCAATAAGAAATGGACCAATGATACATACAATTAATAAAAGATGGCTTAAACACTGCAAAAAAGTACCGATATAACCATGGTTAAAAGCTTATAACCGAAGTACATAGAGACAATACTAGTGACTGTGAAAATAGTACATGCATGCGAAAATACATATAAATGAACAATGGGAAATGTTAAGGGGACTCCATTCATCAAACTAGCAAAGAATATTACCGGAGAGAAGTCAAATAGCTAGAAAAAATGGATGAATTAAGAAATCTTAATGCTGATGGACAAAAGAAAACAGAGTAAAAATGACAAACAAGAATACGCTAAGATAAATAAAGAAATAAAAGATAAATGTTGGAAGGCAAAAGAAAGTTGGTTAAATGAGCAGTGCAAAACCATTAAAGATACAAAAAATATGCACAGACAAATCAGTGAGCTCACGGGAAGAGAAATAAGAATAAATACAGGGTGTTTGAAATCAAAAACAGGAAAGATAATATTGAAGGAAGATGACATAATGAAGAGGTGGAATGAGTATATAAAAGAATTATATGATGGAGAAAGGGAAGAATTAACAGAAGAAAGTAACTTAGAAGGTCCACCTATTCTAAAAGAAGAAGTCGCTGACGCTATGAAATATATGAAGAAAGGAAAAACAGCTAGACCAGATGAAATCACTATAGAAGAATTAGAAGTATTGGGAGAATGTGGAGTAGATATATTAACCAAAATGTTAAATGATATTTACAGCAGTGGATATCTACCCAGTGATATGCTGAAATCTGTATTTATAGCTATACCAAAAAGATCAGGAAGCAATTGAATATGAAGATTTTCGCACAATTAACCTCATAAACCATATCACTAAGCTTCTGCTCAGAATCATAATGAGAAGAATCAGAAAGAAAATAAAAATGAAAATTAGTGAAGAATAGTATGGATTTGTGGAGCGAAAGGGCACAAACAATGCAATATATACATTACGGATACTAATAGAAAGGTCAATAGAGATACAGAAAGACATATTTATGCTTCATAGATTATACTAAGGCATTTGATAAAGTAAAACATGATGAGCTGATTAAAATGTTGGAAGATATCAACATTGATGGGAAAGATTTAAGAATAATAAAGAATATTTACTGGAACCAAGTAGCAGCAATTAAAATTGGAAATAAAGAGGGTAGTTACGAACACATAAAGCTAGGAGTACGACAGGGATGTGTCTTGTCACCAGATCTCTTCTCCCTATATAGCGAAGTACTAATGAGAGAGATCAAAGAGATGCCAGGAATACTAGTTGGAGGTTATAATATAAATAATATACGCTATGCAGATGACACAGTATTGGTGGCAGATAAATCAACAGACCTACAACAATTGTTGGACTCCGTAGTAACAGAGAGTGCAAGGAAATGACTCTCCTTGAATATCAAGAAAACAGTAACAATGGTGATATCAAAGAAAATAGTGACACCAAAATGTGACATAGAAATAGAAGTAAAAATTCTTAACCAAGTGGATAATTTTAGATACCTAGGGACATTTATAACATCAGATGGAAGATGTGCAACAGAGATTAAGAGCAGAATAGGGCAGGCAAAGAAAATGAAGAGTATCTTATGCAATAGGTCACTATCATGAGTGAAAGAAAGAGAGTGCTGAAATGCTATGTAGAACCAGTTTTGCTGTATGACAGTGAATCTTGGAATGTAAATGAACAAATTAAGAAGAAATTAGAAGCAACAGAGATGTGGTTCCTGAGACGAATGTTGTGAATTCCTTGGACTGCCAGAGTAACTAACGACGACTGCCTGAAATAGGCTAATGAAACTAGAACACTATATACAACAATAAGAAAGAGACAAACAGCTTTCTTGGGTCATGTAATGAGAAGAGAGGCATTGGAGAACATCGTGACAACTGGAAAGATCAAGGGGAAGAGAGGCAGAGGCAGACCAAGAGAAATGATGCTGGATGGATTGAGACGGTGGCACGGAGGAATATCAGCAGCTGAGTTGATCCAGAAAACCAAAGACCGAGATCTGTGGAGAGCCATGAACGCCTACGCCAGCTGGCAGGGCACTTGTTGATGATGATGATGATGATGATGATGATGATGATGATGATGATGATGATGATGATGATGATGATGATGATGATGATGATGATGATATGATGATAATGATGAGTAAGGGGGAAGATAATCCGTACTGAGATAGTGTTCGAATAATTTGCGATTATATATATAGGGATTGGTGATGTCTTTGATTTCTTGTGGAAGGTTGTTCTACAGCTGAGCTGCAGAGTACGTTAAGCTTATTTTGTATAAGTCAATCCTATGCTTTGGAATGTGTAATATATTTAATCATTTACTGTGTCTAGCATTATATTTAAACAATGACCAAAGGTAATTTGGGGCATTTCGATGTAGGATTTTGTAAATTTGTTTAGCCTTATTGAAAAGCAGGCGTTTGCGGAGTGGTAGTAACTGAAGGCGTTTATGTAGGCTAGGATTGACAGATAAATTTCTGCTATAAATTAGACTCATGGCCCGTTTCTGGAGTGAGTAAAGTGGCTTGGTGCTTGAATTAGAACAACCGTCCAAGATTGTAGAGCAGTAGTCAAAATGTGTCTGTATATGAGAAGTATAGAATATTTTCCTTGTGTCCTCATCATCTTGAACGTGGGAATTAAAGGTTAGGTTTCTATCAATAATTAAGTCTAATGTTTTGTGCTCAATTACACTTTCTACTGGCATGTTATCGATGTGAAGTTGAGGAGGAAGAAGTAGGTGGAGGAAGAAGGTAGAGGGGGAGGAAGGGGTACGTGAAGGAGGGCGAGTAAGTCGTCGCTTAAAAATCGACAGGGTCGAGTTCATTGCACTGGGTTTTATCCCATATGTCACATAATTTGACTGGAGAATGGCGATCAGGAGATAGGGACGGACCAGACACATGAGATCTCACGGCCTGCAACACAGTTCACAATATATATATACACCCACCTAGTGGTCAAAAGGAGATAATCCATGTAAATCTACCCCTGACGGAGTAGAGACAATTAGCCCTTGGATTCCGGATTGGTCTAGAGAAAGACACCGGAAGTGGTTTTAACTGTGAAATCGGAGTAGGCTGGCAAGCAGCTGGGAGAATCCGATAGGTCTGGCAGCTGGCGAATTTCTGTTTGGCTGCAGTTTGTCAGAAGGAAATGGTTCCTAAGGTCTTTAAACCATGTAGACGATGTTCCAGGTGAACTGAGGTTCCATGCTTCTAACTGCATGCCCAAACGAAGAGGTAAGAATGATGTAATTCTTGAATCGAAATACACCATGTTGCATAGTTCATGCAGCCGTGTTTGCACGTAGGTCGGGGGCGGGCTTGTAAATGCTGCAGCAAGCAAGCCTGTTGTTTGACCCCGTTTGCATCAGGCCTGCTATTTGACCCAGTTCTGAACAGTAAACTGTGGTAAGGAAAACAATGCAGGTAGAATGCAGGGTCTGGCCTGCCAGAAGTGGTTAGTGTGAAAATAGGTGCGGCTGAGATGTTGGTGAATTAATGGCACCACTGCGCTGCCTTTTTTACTCAGGCGTAGTCGACAAAACAGGAAGTCGGTAACGGCGTAACTAGAACCCTATCGTGTAATATATCCTCTGACTCGGCCGGTCAAGACAAATCTAATGGGAATGTCCGCGGTCGAATTGACGGGCATTTGAGCGATCCCGCGCGTGTCGAAGTTCGCTTCTCTTGACAGGGAAACTACTGGTTTTTTTTTTTCTTTGCCTTCCTCATACACTTTATGTTCAAGGTTTCCTTAGGGGAATACTGTCTTTATCTACAATGGGTTCCTGTGAGGAGAACAACGGGGAGGGGAGAGAAGGACAAGAGATGCTACAGACATATCTGATGATTGAAGGGGAAATAAATTGGGGAAAGCATGACCACCTGGGAATTGATGGAAGGCGGTTTTGCCAACGGTCCTCTTTCAGGGTCATCTTACCTATGGGTGCTGTATACCGTCCAGCCCTGTATGTCATTGGAGGACTTCCTATGGGGAACTAGTGCACAAACACTCATGACCATTTACCGTGGGTTCACTCCATCCCCATTCCAGGGAAACAGATGTGCTGATCAACTGCCTTTCAGACCCCAGACCTTATTCTTTCCCTGACCCTGAGGCATAGCCTGTAATTGAACCACCGCCCGTCCTGGAGAGGTGATTCACTCTCTGAGTACAAAGATGATGTCTGGCCCATATGATGAGTAGTGGTCACGTGATTCTCACCGAGGGTTGCCTGTGTCCTTTTGTTCCAGATTTTACCTTCCGGAGAGGAGTGATGGACCGTCAGTAAAACCATCATTCTGTGCCAGAATCAGCAGTCTGGACAAACCAGTCAATGGGAGGTGATCATACTGCCCACTACATGGTCAGTCGTCTATAGACTCAGAGTAGCTCCAAGAGAACTAATCAACCGTTTATGATAGAGTCAACGTCTGGGCAAGTATATTGTTCGTGTGATCGTCCAGATGTGCCACTCATTATCTATTCGACAACCACTCTGCTATTGATGATATTCCACACTTCGTAAGCATGGATTATGATCCTGATAATGAATGCAGCCACAGACTTTAGGCAGTTGTGACTCTGGCAATGAACAAGGTTCAATATATTGATTTAGCACTGGACAGTGTGATTAGATAAACTGTAATTCAAGAACTGTGTTTCAATCAATATATTGTTGAGTTGATGCTACTGTGGGTAAACCAACGAACTTGCAGAATAAATCAAACCTTTATAGAGGCACCTACATGATAGGATGAAGATGAACATTCATGGTACTATTTGAGCATATGCTCTGGTGTTCCACGGCCATTAGCCTGATCTGAGGTCAACTCTTTGGAGGTTCTATCTGGTCAAAGACTGAGGATTTGATGCGAGAGACACTGGCTAAGTATCATCCATGTGTGGTGTGAGGAGTTGGCATTGTGCTATGAAGACATCTTTATCTGGCTGCCTCAGCTAACTATCTAGTAGCAACTAGCACACCAGACAGATCTGCACTACATCTACATTATCTTCACTTTCCTTTTTTTTGTACAATACACTTTTGTTATTGAGTTTGTAGATACCGGAGTTGCATCATTTATTCAGGACGATATTTGAAAGGGTAACATCCCTTGGTTGGTTGAGAGAGAGATATGTATCTGAGGACTGGTGGGGTCGCAGACTGAAAGTGTCCCAATCCCAGAACTGAAGTAATCCCGAGATTTATACATATACATATATAAATAAATATAGAGATATATGTGTGAATGGATCTTGATAAATAAATGCAATAGCCTGTTCCCTTCACCCCAGGGAAGCTATGTGACACGATATGAGGGGTGAGTAAGTGCCATCTCGCTCATGTCAGTAAGTGAAGGAAGAAAGAGGAAGAAGTAGGAGAAAAAAGGAGGAGGAAGGAGGACAATGGGGGAGACAAAGAAAGAAGAAGATGTAGAAAAGAACTGTAAATTTTAACCTGTCAATGGTATGATGATAGTTTTCAAGACACTAAGCCCACTACAACATTTACCGTGCCGATAAGCTTGGACGGTCATGTTTCAACATCTAACAAGATTATCAGAGATGTGGATCAGCTTTGTGTTCTTGTCCCGACAAAATGTATAGCGTACATTCCGTATATGTATGTATTAGTATATGTATAAGTACATTAGAATGAACATATCGACGTTATCGACATTATACGAGCGATCTATCTATTAAACTTCCGGCGCGTTGATGTTAGAAGAACGGGAGTCAACCCCTCCACCGATCTGTCGGACTTCAATGTTGTCTTACTGAGATAGCAATGGCAAACTACTGAAAGTAAAATTGCCTATAAAATCATCATATGGTTTGGGTTGGTCTCAGCATCATGCTATGGCAGGCAACGTTATTTTTCCCAACAGAATATTTTGGATCTGCTAAATTAGAAAGGCAAACCCGAACCCGCTTGTACTCTGCTGAGTTACATCTGTAGTCTTAAAATGAAATGAGCTTAGATTGAATTGCCACGGTGACAGGACTCTGCGTGACTAATGACCAATCCTCAAAATAAGAAATATCTGTACAAGCTGAAGACGATCTCCTTCCTCCTCCTACTACTACTTCCTCCTTCTTCTCCCTCCTCCCACTTCTTAGTCCCCCTCCTCCTACATCCTACTTCTTCCTTTCCCCTCTCGCCTCCGCCTTCTTACACCTCTTCTTCATCACTTCTCTTCCTTCCCCCTCCTACTTCTTCCCCCTCCTCTTTCTTCTTCCTCCTTCCTCTTAAGCCTTCTCCATCCTTCTCTTTCTCCCTCCTCATCTTGAATTCTACTTCCTCCTCCTCCTACTTCCTCCTGCTACTTCCTTCTCCCCTTACTCTCTCTTCCGCGTTGCGTTGATTTCAATAGCATGAGGCGTCAGTCGTTCAGAAAGCAATACAACTACTAAAAAAAATGTTTGCATATCCTTTTACAGGACATCGCTGTCAACATCAGCATCTTTCAGCTGATTGTTGATTTCTTGGCAAGATTACGCTCAGTAGTTTGCCATTGCTTTCTGAGCGGCCGGCTCACATACCCCGTAAGTTACCGGCGCGATTCGAACCACTGCTGATTCTCACCGTTGTCACGTTACTTACGAGAGTATATGAGATTACGGAGAAAAGTCGCTAACCTCTAGGCCAGGAAGCCGGCAATACAACTACTAAACATAACACATTTATAGTAAATCACAAACAGTCACATAGCTCTGAAATCGGAGTGGGTTTGCTTGATGGCGAGGGACATTGGTAATAGGGAAATGTAATCCACACGCAAAAATCATTCCTGTACTACTAGAAGTAGTAGCACGTATATAGACTACGCTTGAATTCAACGTAAGCAAACGCAAAATTAAAAGTAAAACAGCCACAGCAATGCTGGGGTTTATTGCGACGCCTAGTAAAGGACTTAACTTTTACAAATTCCGTGACTCGCTGCAGCCCAATGGCTAGCACACTTGTCTCCTTGTTTAGTGGCTGTAGGGTTGAATCCTCATCAAGGCAGATTCTTAAAATTGACATACGCTCCCAAGTGGATTCAGCCCGTAGTGGATACCAGAAATGTATTGGGAAATAAAGACGGTCAGCGCAATAAGAGTGTCGCCTCATTCACCGAGTGCCGACTGATCTATTCAAACATGCGCACAGCACCATGTACCCTATGAGTCTTATGGAAAGCAAAAGAGTCATTTCAGTTTACATAAAAAGTGAAAAGAAACATCACACCAACATAAATGAGATTACTGAGAAGAATACTCAATGTATCAAGAAGAGAGAAAATCAGAAATGAAGAGATCAAGACTAAAGTCAGGTTTTAACAGGGCTAGATTTTATTAGAATGCATCAAGCCAAATGGTTTGGCCATGTAACTAGGTTACCAACTAACTGTATACCACACCAAGCTATGATGTACATACTAGATGGAAAGCAGAGGAAGAGGCCAACCACGTAAACGATAGATAGAGGGAATAACAGTCCATGAGAATCTCGATACATGAAGCCCATTAGCAGGCACTCTTCTGCTGTTTATGCTTCACCTCGTCACCGCATGGTACAAGAGGAACATGATAAGATAAGATAAGATGATGCTCATTGTGCCTAGCTTGCATGAAAGGGCCCTTTACATACATAATAACTCCTTTTTTTCACATGAGAACTAACAATCAATTCCTCTTGATTCCTGACCGTGTCATGTTTGCACGAACCAGTCTATGAACTCACAATGTCATTATCAAGCGTCTTACAAAGAACAAGCTCCTCACAAATAAAGAGTCAATATTGAGATGCATGCAGGAGGATAAATCACGTGATTTGTCGTCATTATTTAAGGCATTGCTTAATGTCGACAGAAATACTGGACAATCGATTTTCTAAACTGGAATTTCGGAAAAGGTTAGGAAACGTAAATTGTAATTACCAAGCGTGATCAGAGACATGTGAAAGAGAACACATAAAATAATGAGAGAGTACACGGCAGGACGGATGCTGTTGTGGCGTAGCGGATAGCCACTCGAATGCCGGCCCGGTGGTCATTGTTTGATTCCGTATCGGAGCTGATTCTGATTTTATAAAATTGAGGTGGTCTCCCAGGTCGACCCTTCCTAACCTGGGTAACCCGGAAATGACTTGAGAAGTAAAGGCAGCTGGTGGGATACTGACCCCGTGACCCCCGAGCGCCGATTGATCTGTAAACAGAAGGGTCTAGAACACCATATATCCGAAGTGCCATCATCATGTGCCATGCCGATTAGCAGGGTTATCCATGGGACATAAATTACATTGGGTGGTAATTTATGCACATCCCATCTCATCCCGTCCCATGGGACTTTCCCATGGGATTCCCATGAGAATAACATTCCCATGGCTAAGCCTGCCAGGCTTCGCCATGGGAAATGTTTGTCTGTCCCATCCAGTGGTAATTTATGGCTCCCATCCAGTCCCATCCTATCCCTACACTATTCAGAAAATCCCCCTTTTATCCCATGGGATTCCCATGGCCAGGCCTGCCGATAAGTATTGACGGTTATGTTTCGCTATCTCACGCGATCATCAGAATAGTGGATCAGCTCAGTGTTCTTGTCTCGGCCATACCATATGGCCAAACCATTAAGGTATTTACTTCTCTGCCTTCCCTTTGTTCTTTTTTCCCCTGAATCTTGCCAGTTGTCATCAAGTTCTCCAATTTATCTTTTCTCACAACGTGTCCACAAATTGTGACCCGCTGAGTCTAATTTCTCTTATAAATTTACGTATTTCATTTGTTTGTAGTAGGACTTGGCCATTAGTTTGTCTGTATTCCATGATATTCTTTATATTTTCTTCAGAAACCAGATAACCACAGCCATCAGATTCCCTCCTCCCCCCCCCCCCCAGTTTCTGCTGATTGTCCACGCTTTACATCCACATAAAAGTACAGGTTCTATGTATATACTTCAACACTTTTTTTTCTCGTCGCAAATAACATCTTTTTATTGGTCAGTATGTTTTCCATCTTACATAAGACTACCTTCGCCATGGCGATTCTTGTTCTAATCTCTTCAAGGCATCTCCCATCAGATGTTATGACTGTTCCGAGATAATCGTACCGATTTACGTGTGCCTTAAGGGTGTAACAAGGATATTCACTTAACCTATACGAAAGCATCAACACCGGTGGTTGACAAGATGCTGCAGCAACTGCTCTGGGTTCTTGCAGAGAAACTTCTTAGTTTATTATGGGAACAGTTGTAATACTTCAAATTAAGTCATTGCGACATTGTTATCACGCGCCTTGTCGACGGCGTGGGCGATCACGCGTCTTCACTTCTCTGAATCTCCAAAAACACACCAGTTTGTGCGCTGGTATTGTTCCGTTATGTGGCACAAAGCTGTCTTGAATTTTCTCTCGCTGTCTTCCTGTATCTTGCTGTCCACAAATATGTACAGTTGTCACAATATATTCTAAGTTTTGTCTGCATAGTGTGGCCAAAAATGATGAGTGTCTCCTTCAGATAATTGCAGTTAGTTATCATTCTGTCTCAACCTTCATGAGCACACAAAAAAAACCTCTTCCAGGATGTTTCTCGCAAATGAATGTCCAATCATTAGTGCGAATAGTAAGATCATTGCCATATATCTACTTATAATACTTGAAAATTCCACCGCATGTCAACCGACAGATTACAAGAAAAGACTTAAACACATTCTTGAATATAATACAAGCCATGTATTTAATCTGAACTGAAGTCTGTCTGTCTAGCATTGTGAGTCTGCGGTTACCATGTGGGCGCTTCCAGGACAGATCAGCCTAAAATGGGTACAAAAAAATGTCTTTAGAAGTAAAATCGGCTGGCGTGACATACTCCCCATCTAGTGTCGATTTGTCTCTATAAATATGGGTTTAGCACAGTGTGTCCAATGCTCCTTAAGATGTGTATAAAGGTTCTTTATTTACTTAATTTAGAATGTATGGGACATAAATGGAATAAGCCTGCAAACAAAGCTGAAAGTCTATAAAGCAGTTGTATTATCCACACTGCTATATGCTTGTGAAACATGGACTGTATATCAGCGAAACGCTAGGAAAATTAAACCATTTCCACGCAGTCTGCCTTAGGAAGCTATTGAAGATTAAATGAGAAGACAAGATCCCAGACACTGAAGTTCTAGAAAGAGCGTCCATACCCAGTATCCACACTCTACTAATGAAGAATCAGATTCGCTGGGCTGGTCACTTAACTCGTATGCCAGATCACAGGCTCCCTAAACGATTTTTTTAAAGGCGGGCTGCGTTGTGGTAAACGCTCCCAAGGCGACCAGAGGAAACGCTTTAAAGACACTGAAAATCTCACTGAAAGCGTTTGGAATTCATCTTGACACCTGGGAGACTGCTGCTAAAGACCGTAATTCGTGGCGTGAATCATTACATAAGGGTGCAGTCACTTGTGAAGCAACCAGGACTGCAAGAACTGTGAAGAAAATGCTGGTCAGAAAAACCACTGCAGGAGATCCTCCTCCTGGAACGTCAAGCATTCTTTGCCCATATTGTCAAAGAACATTTCAAGCCAAAATAGGCCTTATCAGTTATCTTAGAACTCACGGCTCCATACTTTCGACCCCACTGGATGAAATGAATGGTTATTATTAATCCTGATGGACAAACAACATTTACTTACACAGAAGGATCAAACAGGTAGTTGACCAGATGCAAGCGCTCTACATTCTACTAATGCTCCACATTCAAACAATATCAGCTACTATATGTATTTTTTTTAAAAATTGTCCACCAAAGTTATGATTCATCTATTCACTTTATATGATGTATAACTGACTAGATACAGCGGAATATGCCAGGCATTAAATTGTGCAAGTTATATTTGTGCCTTTTCTGTTTAAATTCTCTAAGAGAATACATTATGTGTGGCTTCTGTACTTAAATTCACTATAGGAATACATTGTTTTGAAATGTAGATCTCATTGCCACAACTACGGGTTTCTCGGCGGACATGTACATCCTTTAAGGCCTCTTCTCTACGTCTTTAAGCGTTTATGGTACAGAGTGCTTTTTTTTTTTTGGTTAGGTTATCATATCCTTTACAGTACATCGCTGTCAACACCAGCATCTTTCTGCTGACTGTTGATTTCTTGGCAAGATTACGCTCAGTAGTTTCCATTGCTTTCTGAGCGACAGGCTCACATACCCCTAAGTTACCGACGCGGAGAGAACCGCTACCAATTCTCACGCACGTCACGTTATTCACGAGAGTATACGGGATTACGGAGAAAGTCGTGTAGCCCCTTGACCAGGGAGCCGGCTACAGAATGCTAGGACCATATATTTATAGACTAGTCTACGCTGGATTAGTGGAATAGTCAATTTCACGCCTGCAAACTTTGTGTTCCATAATATTTTTCTGGTACTCTTCTGATCGACTGGGAGGTCAAGTCGATATGTAGAAAGAATCCCCGCTTCATTGGGAACTCGACCACATGACATCCGGTTTTGCACGCAAGCGTGCTGACCAATACCTCAAGGTCATAGAGTTTCATATAACCACTAGTTTTTTTTTGTTTTTTTTTTGCTTTGATCCTATCATACAGTATACATCTGTTATTCTCACTGCTCTGTTTGAACATCGCCACTCCCTACCCTTCTTTCAAATGTGCCAGTTCTATGCCACCATCACTAAGGCGGTTGACCTGCTCCCTTCCACTTATTTCGCCGTAGCTTGCACTTACTAGACTGCGTCACTTCCTGTCAGCAGAATTATAGAGCTCTTGGCACATATTTTGGCATTTGTAACCTAGCATTTAGACACGCCGTAAAAGCTACGTGACTTTTTCTTTTGGGGAGGGGGGTGGGGTGGGGGGGGTGGGTGGGGGGAAAAGGGGGGGGGGTATTTATTGTAGTCGTTGCATCTCTTATTATATAACTCTATTGCTGAGTATTCAGTTTGCTCATATTTTCTCCCACTTTACAAGTTTTAGTATATGAGCATTTCTACGGTTCCCTTGATGTAAGAGTGCCTTTTAGTGTTTCGAATTATAACGACGAATCATACTTTCTCTTAATTTAATAGCTGTTTACTTTCTCTTAATATGACAGTTTTTATTTCAGTGTCTTTTAGGAAAATATAGTCTGTATGTTTATTTTAGTATAAGAGAATCTATTACTTTCGTGTCTTTTGAGTTAGTTTCATTGAGGCTGAGGCATATTCCCCCGCAGGCTGCAGCATATTCCCTCATCCTCTAATCCCATGGCAATTTATACTGTCTGGTTATTTTGCTATGTTACGAAGATTGCAAAGGATCTACACTATTAACATCCACTGACAGTTTAAAAATCAACCACCAGCAGTTTTGTAACAATGTGCGTGTCTTGTTGGTTTTAAAACCGCCTGGAAATAGCGCAGCCAGACAGATGAAGGCGGCTTGTTTCTGTAGACTTTAGAGTTGCTCTAACCACTTAGTGTTAACAATTTTAACATGACAGCGGATGTGTGTGGGGCATCTGTAACAAGGGTTTAGTAGAGTCGAGACATCTTTGCGAAAGGGAACATAGTATTTCTCTGCTGGAAATTTTACAAGCGGGAAAATAATGTATACAAAAATAATGTATTCCTTCAGTGAATTTCAACACAAAAGATACGAACAATAGGTGCGCGATTTATTGTCTGGTATTTTTCGCTGAATCTCGTCGGGTGCACACTGCTGATTTCATAGTGACTCTACGATTACTATAGCGACAACATTGCTCCGTAGTCAAACAGTATCTGAGACTATGCGTGTTATGTATTTTAGCTAAAATATTATTCATATATTCACTTCACATGATATATAATGCTGCAGTGTGCACCTGACAAGTTGCAGATAAATATGCCAGGCAATAAATCGTGCAACCTGTTATTTGTGGCCTTTGTGTTTACAACACAATAGTATGATTCTGTTAAATATGACCAATTTCTGTGAACGGAATTAAAAAAAACAACAACAAACAAAACCAGCAAACGTCTGCTTGAGATGAACATATTGCGAACGAGAAAACAGTTCATGTCTGATAAAGAGGAAACGAAACCGAACGATGTAGCCGCAAATCGAACCCACGAAGTTCACTGCGCTAGGCAGGCAGCGTAACAACTTGGTAACGAGACTCTGCTCATAGGTAAAGTAGTACACGTCGGCTTGAGATGAATCCATTCTGCGAACATAGAATTAATGATTACAAATCTGCTAGAGATTAATCCATTCTGCGAACATATAATTAATTATTACAAATCTGCTAGAGATTAATCCATTCTGCGAACATAGAATTAATGATTACAAATCTGCTAGAGATTAATCCATTCTGCGAACATAAAATACATGATTATAAATCTGCTAGAGATGAATCCATTATATGAACAACAACCAAACTTTTTAAAAAAATGAGTACAAGTCTGCTGGAGATGAATACATTCTGCGAATAACAACAACAACAAATATGAATAAAAGTCTGCTAGAGATGAATCCATTATGCGAACATTTAAAAAAAAAAGGGTACAAGTCTGCTAGGATTGAATCAATTAAGTTAACAGAGTTGTTGAGTTGAGTTGAATCAAGAACCGACATCACAGCCCTTGGGACATCCCTATACACACTTCGACCTCATCTTCAACAACAAGTGAATAGTCCCAATACTAATGGTACCAGCTGGAATCTAATTATGTGTCCGTCC